>JAEMOT010000671.1:70035-175689 GCA_019297695.1 Apostasia ramifera
GGAACGCAGAGAGGAAGAAGAGAAAGTGGAAAATTACATCAAGGTATCTGAATTTTGGTTGAGCTGAACGAAGGAAAGTTTTTTTTTTTCAAAAGTGGATAACTAGGCTAATTTGAGGATTCTCACCAAAGGCTAACCCTACCCTTTCCTTCACCGGAATATCGACCCCTTAACCCGGATCTAGGCTCTGAGAAAACTCAAACATAATTTCATTCATCAAAATACTCTCTTTTTTTTTTTTACAATGCAAGGCGACCTCTTTATATAGAGAGATCCTATGTAGAAATTTGAAAATACAATATTAAATGTAGAAAATAAAATACCAAATAAATAAAAGTAAATATGGAACTAATTTTATTACAATAAAATCAGCTCCAAATGTGGTGAGTCTTCAAATCTTTCGAATATGCACTGAATCAAATCAAATCAAATTTAAATAAAGCTAATATGGAAATCTCTAATAGCTCTAATTAATTTGAATTTGAATTTTGATTCAGCACATGACGTCATCCTAGCCATCCAATTCGATGCTGATCTGGGTCCCCACCACAAGTCTTCATGTAAGGCAAGAGAATCAAATAAAAGGCGTTAAGGCAAATGCCCAAGAAAGGGACTCGAGGACTACTGGTGTGACGTCCCCTTTTGAGACACCACACGTGACGTCCCCCTTTTCGGGACACTACGAAACTCACATAAATCAAAGGGAAGATTAAACATAAAACTATTAACTCATACAACGGAAGCAATATAATTAAAATAACAACTGATACATTAAACATCATGTTTAACACATTCCATACAGGAATAGACAATGGTTGAAGTAGACCTGGAGGTCGCTGATGTTCACCTTTGACTTGTTGACATGATATACATTTACTAACAGCTTCAATCACATCTTTCTTCAGACCAGGCCACCATACCATATGTTTCAGATCATGATACATCTTATTTATACCTGGATGTATAGTATATTTTGCCCCATGAGCTTCTTGTAACAGCACATGTCTAAGATTATCAACATCTGGTATACACAGTCTGTTTTTATATTTCAATAATCCGTTATTCTCAATATTAAAATCATTCTATTTTCCTTCTTCAACTCTCCTGATAATCTTTTGAATAAACGGATCTTTATTCTGACCTTCCTTTATAAGTTGAAGCCATTCAGGTCTAACTGTTAATTGACTCAAAAATACATGACTTTGACCTTTAATTTTATCCAAAGATAACTGCTCCATCTCTAGTACTATTAACTGGTCATCTTTCTGTAAAGCTAGCATACTCAAATTAACTTTTCTACTTAAGGCATCAGCTACTACATTAGCCTTACCTGGTTGATACATAATTTCCAGGTCATAATCTTTAATTAACCCAAGCCACCGCCTTTGTCTGAGATTCAACTCCTTCTGAATGAAGATATATTTCAAACTTTGATGATCAGTATACACTTCACACTTTACCCCATATAAGTAGTGTCGTCAGATCTTTAGTGCAAAAATAATTGCCGCCAATTCCAAATCATGTACTGGGTAGTTCTTCTCATGTGGTCGTAGCTGTCGTGAAGCATAAGCTATGCCCCTGCCATGTTGCATAAGAACACATCCCAGCCCTTGGAATGACGCATCACTACAGATCTGAAACCCGTCACTACTCTCTGGTAAAGCTAACACTGGAGCTGAAATGAGACATTCTTTCAATCTTTGAAAACTAGTTTCACAGTCTGCATTCCAATCAAACTTAACTACTTTTTGTGTCCATCTTGTAAGTGGCAATGCAATCCGTGAAAAATCTTTTATAAATTTACGATAATAGCCAGCCATCCCCAGAAAATTTCTTATTTCTGTTACACTGGTTGGCCTTGTCCATTCCGTAATTGCAGAAACTTTCTGTGGATCAACAGATATACCTTCTACACTGATAACATGACTCAAGAAAGTCACACTAGATAGCCAAAATTCACATTTGGAAAATTTTGCATACAGTTTCTTTTCTCTTAACTTTTGTAATACCAAGTGTAAATGTGTCATATGCTCTTCCTGATTCTTTGAGTATATCAGTATATCATCTATAAAAACGATTACAAACTGATCAAGATAAGGCTGAAATACTCTATTCATTAAATCCATAAAGACTGCAGGAGCATTTGTTAATCCAAATGGCATTACTAAATATTCATAATGCCCATATCTGGTTCTAAATGCTGTTTTAGAAATATCAGCCGCCTTTTATCTTTAACTGATAATACCCAGATCTTAGATCAATCTTTGAAAATATAGATGCTCCTTGTAACTGATCAAATAAATCGTCAATTCTGGATAAAGGATATTTGTTCTTGATTGTCACTCGATTTAATTCACGGTAATCTATACACATTCGTAGACTACCATCTTTCTTTTTCACAAATAATACCGGTGCACCCCATGGTGAAATACTTGGGCGGATGTAACCCTTATCTAATAGTTCCTGCAATTGAGTTTTCAATTCTTGTAACTCAGTAGTAGCCATTCGATAAGGAGCTTTAGAAATGGGTTCTGTCCCTGACATGAGTTCTATAGGGAACTCCACTTCCCTATCTGGGGGTAATCCTATTAAATCTTCAGGGAATACATCTGGATACTCCTTTACTACTGGTATGGCCTGTATCTTAACTGGTTTAGATTTAACATTCAGTGCTATAGCCAAATATGCTTCACATCCTTTTCTTACTAACTGATGTGCTTGAATGGCTGAGACTATTGGAATCTTCCTCCCATAATCATAATAAACTACATCGGAAGATTCAGGGATATGAACTTTTATCTTCTTTTCTCGACAATCAATAATTACTTGATTGTCAGATAACCAATTCATTCCTAGTATCACATCAAACTCAATTATAGGTACAACAATCAATTCTGCCCAAAACTCTTGGTTTTTAATCTTAATCTTTCCCTTCACAAATAATTTCAATTCTATAGTGATACCGGTAGGTAAAGCAACATGAAGTCCTTCATCTAATGGGCATGTTTCTAATTGCAGTTTTTGTATGATACTTTCAGAAATGAAAGAATGTGATGCACCAGAATCAAACAGTACAACTACAGGTGAATCATTCAAACTGAGCGTACCTGCTATAACATCTGGTGAATCCTGAGCCTCCTGACGTGTCAATGCATAAACCCGAGGCTGGGCACCTCGTTCACCAAATCTAGTAGCAGTACCACGTTCCCGTTCTGATACACCAGCAGTTCCACCTCTACCACCAGAAGCGGAAGCTATAGAAGTTGGAACTGACTCTTCACCCTTTGCTGTCATTCTTCTTGGGCATACTTTATAAAGATGACCCACTTCACCACAATTGAAACAGGTCCTATTTCCAACTCGACATACCCCTCCATGTAGATTCCCACAGATCTGACATCTAGGCCTTCCAGAACCACCACTAGTACTTGCAGATGTAGAAGCTCCACTTGAGCTAGACCTCTTTGATGCCGGTCTTTGATAAGTTTTAGATGCCATAGCTTTCCTCTTTCCTATAGCCTCTCTTCTAGCTTGCCCTTCAAGCTGATCCTGCTCTACCACCGCTGCTGTTTCTACCAATTTAGAAAACACTACATGCTGAAATGGTACCACAGCTGCTCGAATTGAATGACGCAATCCTGTGCGAAAAAGATGACATTTTTCCTCTTCATTAGGTACCAGCGCAGGGGCAAACTTGCCAAAGCAGTAAATTTAGCTTCATATTCTGTCACTGTCATATCCCGTTGCACCAGATGAGTTAATTCTTTTCTAAATTTATCACGAGCTGACAGTGGTACATACTTTTCTCGAAAGACTTTCAAAAATTCTTCCCAAGTGATAGAATCTATAGATCTACCACTGAAGAAGAGCCTCTGGTGCTCAGTCCACCAGTCATCTGCCATACCATCCATGACTGTGGCAGCTAAAGATATTTTGCGGTCTTCTGGACATCTGATTCCTTCAAATACCTTTTCCATCTTACCGATCCATTTTTCTGCAATCATCGGATCAGTGGTACCCTCAAAATGCTCTGGCCTCATACGTTGAAATAGCTCAACCACTCTTTCCATGTAAGCCTCCCCACCTTGGCTCTGAACTGGCTGTGGTTGCCTAGTAGTCACCTCCAATCTTTCAGCTATAGAAGACTACTTGATCCAATTGTTCCATGTTCAGTAGTATGCCTTGACTTTGTCCCACTTCCTGCATTGCAGGTTGTCCAGTACTACTGGAAGGTCGACCAGTAGACATTCTCCTGCAATCATAATCATTTCACATAAAATAATAGTAATTTATTGCCTACTTAGCAGGTACTGTGCATGTGTGATCCCAAATGACTCGTTCCCAAGACTCGTCTTTCTATAAGAAAGATAAAACCATGCTCTGATACCACTCTGTGACGTCCCCTTTTGAGACACCACACGTGACGTCCCCCTTTTCGGGACACTACGAAACTCACATAAATCAAAGGGAAGATTAAACATAAAACTATTAACTCATACAACGGAAGCAATATAATTAAAATAACAACTAATACATTAAACATCATGTTTAACACATATTTATTTATATACAAACCATAATTTACATCTAGCTTAAACAGTAGTAAAAGATCAAATTGGAAACAAAACCCCCTTGATTCAGTCCTCGTAAAGCACCCGTGTGCCTCATTCTTCACCAGTACCTGCCAATAAAGGCATCAGTCCACCAACTCTAGGACTGAGTAGGCAATAAGCACTAACTTGCTAAATAAAAACTATTACAAGCAAGCATACATCATACTTCCTTATCAGCATGAATAATAAATAATCAAGATAATTTGACAGTCAATATATACATGCTGATGTCATATGAACATGCAAAAATCCATAATACGCTGTAAATCCTTTTTATTCTTTATACTTTTATCTTTTGGGCCCTGGTTTCTTGGTCTACGTCACAACTGCCTCTTCTTTTATCATCATATATACATAGGATCCTTGGCAACTCCGAAGTCATCTAGAGGAGTGCCACATAACATCTTGGCAACCATCCCCAACAATTGGGTAGGTGACCACATCTGGCATGGGCATTGTCATGGCTCTAGCAGGCAGTGACATAAACACATCAAGAAACCCTTTTTAATATATTATCGAACTTAAAACACATCTTTATAATCATATCTAGTTGTGCCAAGTCCGCAGATCATATTCTGCCTTTTGACTTGATAAACAACTCAGTTAAATATATCATCTTGCTCTTAACATTCTTATGCCTTTATTGTACATAGAAAATCAATATTTCATTCCACAAATATCAAAATCATGCATATGAAACATTCTAAGCAGTAATAATAATTCCTGCGACATGGATTCATTCATAAAACAAGCATAGGCAATACATATCATTTGTACTTCAACATAACACATAGAATCACATAGAATCACATATATCAAATTAAGGAATTAACCAACCAATTTAATTTAATAACCAACTTAGAACTCTTGCCTACCTCTTATACGTCATTCTGATAGCTCGATAACAGCCGGAGAAATACGAAGAAATAGGACGAGAAAAACCATGCTTGAATCCTTTCCTCCTTCCCTTCTTCTTCTTCTTCCTCTTCTTCTTCTTCTGCTGGCAGCAGCGGCAGCTGCTGTTGCTGGCGTCGCTGGGTTCGGCGGAAACAGCAGAGGCGAGCGCGGACGAGCGAAACAGAGAGGGAGAGAGAGAAGCTTCGTTTCTCTCTCCAAACGCACGCGGCACACGGGAAGAAGGCGGGCGAAGCAGTTCCGCGGCTGTGCTTATCCCATTTAAGGGAAAAAATTGCAATTTGGTCCCTCTATTTTTCTTTTCTCATAAATAGGTCCAAAAATATTTCTTTTGGGTCCAAAATAACTTTTAATTTTTTTAAAACTCCAAATCTGGTCGTCACAACTGGAACCTCAAAGGTGTGCATGATCAGGCATTCAATCATGTCATCCATTCCCCAGAATATCATCGAAGAAGAAACATGCCTATGTGACTAGTCAAAAACGGATCAATGACAACAAGCAAATGAAAGATCAAATTTGTTCAGTAATGATTAGAAGAATAGGAGCAATGATGATGCTGGCTGGCTATTTTGTGGACCGGTATGGCTTGACCAAAGATGGCTCAAGGGCAAACAAGATCATGCATTTTGTCTAGCCATGTTGTTGGGGTGTGCCAATTGATCAAAAATAACAATAATTGAAGCTTTAATGTCGATTGATGTAGAACAAGGTTGGAGAACGAAAAGAGGGAATCGAAAGAAGAGGAAAAAGAAGACAAAGGCGGAAAACTAGAGAAAGAGGAAAAAGGACAGGAGAGATGAGGAAAAGGACGAAGTAGAGTTTTGAAGAGGCAGTATCATTTGTTCTACTAATCTATAGAACACCAAAACAGTGGAGAAATTAGAAAGATTGTTAACAGAAAGGAAAAGAAAAATAATATAAGCTGGCTAAAACAAAAGAATGAAAATCAAAAAGTTGCCCATACAATACAAACAAAAAATTTAAAGATAATAAAAAAAAACTACTGAACCTTAAATTACAACTATAAATAAAAGGGTAAATTACACCCAAGCCTAATATTGATGTAAAGCTGAATCAGCTGCGATGCCGACATCAATATAATTTAAGGTCACGGGCCTAGATTATATTGATATCCATATGTATATAGTTATCTTAATTTTAGCATGTTTTGTTTATTGAGTCACTGAAGCATTTAGACTTTACTGTATCAATGGGAATGCCCACTTGTGCCATGTAAATGTGCTGATGTCAATAGGAGCTCATGAGACTCAAATTGACTCAAACCCGGTTCAATTTGAGTGAAATTAGACTCAAATAAGTGAAGTTGAGTTAAAAGGGGATGGAAGAAATCAAAGCTAGGGCATTATAATGCAAACATGCCATTAAATGGATAATATTTGAGATCAGCCTGCCCTAGACCCAATCGAGTCCCCTCCCTGCCGCACCAAACCAGCGGTAAGCTCTCGCCTTTGCTCTACCCGACGCCAACCTTGCTCGCTCTCGCACCTGCTCCCCAAACGCCAACCTTGCTTGCACTCACGCCTGCTCGCCCCACCACCAGCCTTGCTCGCACTCACGTCCAGCTTGTCTGCCACTTCTTCTGTAATGGGCAAATGACTCCAAATTTTGTACAAAAGCCGCAAAGTGCTTCGCCAGCGATGCGTGACACTTCTTCCTCTTCCCTATAAAAACCCCAAATAAATATGATGGAAGGGATTTTTGGAGAATTCTCTGAGTCGGGCTGTGAAGGTGGCGCTTCCTGTTTGAGGCAAGCCAAAGCAGGTGACTTTGGATTGAGGTTGGAAACGCAGAGGAGCTGCAAGTTTGCCTTGGCTACTGAAGATTTCTGAATTTTAATTTGGCTTTCACCTTGGTTTTCTGTTTAAATTTCATGTTTTTGATCTGTTAGGATTTGATCTAAGCTTACTATTGTATTCTTGAGTTTCTTTATTCTTGTATTCTAAACACTGTCGCTGCTTTAGAAATTCTGAAATTTCTAGCTTTCTCTTAATTTCCTCATGTTGTTATGATAAGCAGGAGCCAGAGTTTAGTTATGTCGAGACATTAATCAAAACTGAAATCCTCCTTTTGTTGGGTTCCATGGTCATAATATTAACATTTTATTAAATCTTGAAAGCACCCTCCATGTTCAGTTATTTCAGTCCTATGCGCAGAAGTTAATTTCCCTTAAGATTTCAATAAGTATTTTGACTTGTATAAAGTTTCTGGATTTACTCAGAATATCCTTAAATTTCTAAGAAGCTCCGTGAAATTTAAGTGAACATGCAGCCCAATATAATTAAAGAAAACTTAGTATAATCTCAGTTTGCATGGAAATGCATTTATAGTTTAACTTCAGAGCTATGACCTTTAGTTGCATCTTAGGTTTAAAGAGTTGGTCAAGGATTAATTTTCTGTATACCAAATCGCTGACCTCACCATTGGTCGCTTAAGCATCACCTAAAGTGATTCCTTGCGGTATCACTGAGTTTAAGGCATATTATTACGTCTACATTTTCAAAATTTTAACATCTGGGTTCCTGCATTTTACTATAATCATCAAATGGGTCTTATTAAAAAATTTTAAAATTACAATTCTACCCTCCCCGCTCTTATCTCGCTCGCTTTCTCTCTGCGATGTCGTCGACAATGGAGGGGGTCGCCGGCAAGGGAGTGAGAGTGAGACACCCGGGCGACCTCCCCTCCCTCTCCCTCTCTCTCTCCCCCCTCTCATTCTCTCTCATCTCCCTCGCTTTGTCCCTCTGGTGACGGCTACGAAGGGGGCCGCCGTCAGAGGAGTGATGGCATCCCCCACTTCTACTCCACTATTGGCTCCCCCATTCTCAGTTGTCAGCATCACCAGAGAGAGATAGCGAGGGAGACAATAGAGAGGAGATGAGAGAACGAGAGAGTGAGAGAAAGTAAGGAAGGAGAGAGAGGAACAAGAGGGGGCCAGCGGCCCCCTACGCTAGCAGGAGTCCCCGCCCTCAATCCATCGTCGGCTTCCCCCTCTGCTGCTGAGAACCCCCTTCGTCGTCGCTAGTGTCGCAAAGAGAGAGGAGAGGGTAGAATAGTAATTTTAAAAAAATTTAATAATAAAAAAGTTTAACATTTGATGATTATATTAAAACTCAGGAACCAAGATGTTAACATTTTGAAAATGTGGACTAACATAATAATATGCCTTAAACTCAGGGAACTGGGTGTAATTTACCCAAAAAAATTAATTATTTTGTCATTCTTCTATATAGTCTCCATCACATGGTTAGGATACGGAACAACAATTAATATAATGGTTGTTTAAGAACAAAGGAAAAAAGCACGTACCAGATAAGTGTTAAAAGCAATTTCCAAACAAGACTCAGCATCCTTTCTAGACTGATCCAGCATAAAATAAGCAAGTCCCATCATTTCCTACATAATGATAATTGCGTACAAAAGTATATAAAGACAGTAAACAAACAAAATATCTATAAAATCAAATAAGAATTATAAACTAAAAGAGGCCGAGTCATTAGCCAAGAAGATGATAATGCTTCAAATTACCAAAAGAGTATCAAAGATTATACATTTAGAGCTCATTTGGTTGGATAGTTTTTGAATAAGAGAGAAAATATATTAATTTATAAGTTTAATGGAAAATAAAGTTATTTTAATATTCGGAGGTGAGTAAGATATGATATAAAGATAATTTTAATATTGAAATTTCTAATAGATGTGAAATACAATTGATTTTTTATGTTCAATTTGTATTGGATGTGAGATTTTTTGATGAATTTGAAATATCAATAAGATATTGATTGGGCTTTTGTAAGCCATGAAACAAACAAGGCCTACTGTACAAGTTGTACCATTACTTTGGTAACCGTCGCGGCAGTATATTGTATGCCATGGAACATGACTTTAAAAATGTTAAAAATCAACTTTTATGACGCAAGATAGAGACGATGAAGTAACCATACGATGTTGCATACTCATGCAAATAAAAAAGGCTCAAAAATAGAGGCAGTTCACTCTTTTGGATAGCCTTGCAGCCAACCAAGTAAACCAGGTTATCCAGGCCAGAAACGCACACAAAAAACATACCTCCACTGCATGCAGCAAAATTCAAAAAACTGAAGCAACTTGTATAACTGGCATGTGTGCAGCAAACAAAATTTTCAAATTAACGCATCAACAGCATGGAAGATAGAACTATTAGGTACTATAAACATGCATTATGGCGATCTAATAACAAAGACCAATATGCATGAATCTTTCGCAAAGATGGTCAAGCTATCATAGACATCGGTTATGTAGTCAAATTATTTGTAACCTAAAGAAAAAAGAAAGACCAATTTTTTAAATACTGTTGTGAATGGAAGATAATAAAGTCACAGAACTGAAATAGGCTATTCATAGCAATAGTTCTGGATACATCTTTACATCTACTCAATCATCAAGCTCCCTCATATCAAAAATAAGAAAATGATCAAGTTCCCCAATAGCAAAATCAGAAGCTTTGAGTTTAATTAGGAGATAAAGAAGTAGCTTATCAAGTTTGGATGAGTTTTCTTTTTGTTTTTTGAAAAGAAGTATGCATGAGTTTAAAAAATACAAAATTGATTACCACTAGTTTGCTAAATCTTTCTTTCGTAATTAAAAGGATAGAAGAATATATAAACCTGCACACCAGCATAGCGCTTCCAGGCTTTATCAAGCTTGTAATCTGTAGAAAGTAATCGATAATTGGACAAGGCAAGCTCGTAGTCTCGCAACATGAAGGCATAGTCACCCAAAACTCTAATTTGAGATTCAATGGAGCTATAAGTATATCTAGTAAGGATGAAAAGGCAAATTAGAAAGTTAATAAGGAAAATACAAAAGGAAGAAAGCCAGTATAATACGTCAGGCCGCTAGCAGCTTCAGGTATATCTTCCTTTCCTTTCCTCCACCAAAGATTTTTAATTTGATTTCTAAAGCCCTTCCTTGTTGCAGAAACCTAGGAGAAAGGTTCATTAGAATGTTTAAAATTTATGAATAAATGTCATGAACAATAAAATTATAATATATACCTGCTGATTGAGGGAACGTATTTTTTGTTCCATGTATGGAATGATGTGTTTAGAAGCCAACTCTTGCATAAAATCTTTAATCTGATGAATCAAACGTTAAAGTATTACTTTCTAAAAGAAAATAATTAACAGACTGTAAGTGCACAGAACAATATCAATCAATGGGAACCTAATTCTACTATTAACAAGCTGCTATGCCTTTAGCAGAAAATACCTCCACAACAGAAGCACTTCATTGGCAAAGTAACATTTTTCCCATACATAATCAATGAAAAAGATACAAAATGAGTGAGATCACACAGAGTACAGACGAAAATGCTCACCACAAAAACATCATCATCATTCAGTAAACAAGCATTTCCTTGGTGAACTGAAGTATGAGCTTTCTGTACGAAAAAAGCAGTTAGATGGAAAAGCAGTAAGTCGCAAGTCACTGTTTTACTAAATAAGTTAAATCAAACAAAATATTTGTCCTAACTTACATAACTTAGCCAAGGGTCATCTTCTAATTGACCATTGACTCCAGCAGCAGAGTTAATACATAACAGTTTACAGTCAGCTGGACCAAATGTACTCCTCATTTCAGTTAAAATGCCGGTAGCTCTTATTAGAAAGAGACACAAAAATCATAAGAATTCATAAATCTCAAAACTAAAATGCATATTAAATGAAGAAAACAATGTTATCGGCTTGTAAAAGATGAAAACTATTGAATAGTTCACAGTGAAAGAATGACTAGGAATCAGGAAGAATGTATTACCCCTTTTTTGGCCACATAATAGTGTCAATTGGAAGTTCTAAATTTAATTAGAAAACTGAAAAACCAATCAGTTGATAATTCAATTTCCTTCTGACATAATTTACCTTTCTAGTGTTCCATCATGGTTGTCATGGAGTAAAAGGTATTCTTTCAAAATCTTGGGATCCATAGCACCCTCATTTAGAAGAGATGGCAACTGATCAGTGTTAAACAGATCAACATATCTGCTGATTGGTTGTTCATCTTTTGATGATACAACTAACAGACCTGAAATACACATTCAACTAGAGCACTAAGAAAAGAAGAATACTTGCAAGAAGAGCAGTTTTTTGGAAAATTAACAAGCAAAGATAAATCAAATGAAAAGCAAGAAAAAACAAGTATTATTCTTGAGATTATCAAACATTACAGGCCACAGGGTGATCAAGAGCTTCATGTTCTGAGAAAGAAACA
Source organism: Apostasia ramifera (assembly GCA_019297695.1). Lineage (NCBI taxonomy): Eukaryota > Viridiplantae > Streptophyta > Magnoliopsida > Asparagales > Orchidaceae > Apostasia > Apostasia ramifera. Next base: position 81,834 of record JAEMOT010000671.1, read on the forward strand.
GTCTGCCTCAGCCCTCTATTGAAGGACTGGATCCAGGATGTGCACAAATTCAATTCATTTTCTGCATGATAAACAAATCTAGAAATTAGAATAAGCACAAAGAGATAACTAACGAAGGTCCGAACGTAAATAGTTCTCAGATACAGTCAAAGTGCAAGCACTCGAATTTCCAAAAAAGACGAAAAACAAGTAATGCATGCACTCAAGATGTGTGCACATTTTTTACCAAAAGGGTTATCAACTGTGAGTGTTCAAGACTTCAATGCCAAATATCAGCAAAAATGGTAAGAAATGATGTTATATTTTAATTTCATAAACATTACAAATGATCAAGTAATTATACCAAGCAAAAAAAAGTTTCATATGGCTAAATAACAATGATGACTTTTAACAAAAAGCTTAGAAATGCAGATGCAACAAAGGAGGAAAAAGAAAGAAAGAGGAAATAAGAAGTATCATTCTCCACAATTCTTATAATAAAAGTCAAAAAAGTGTTGTGACAACAGCTTGGCAGGTGCAAAGTACTCACAGATTATAATTGATGAGATTTTTTTTTGGTGGGGGGGCGGCATTTACATGGAAGACACCTTAATTTAAAAACATTACGTGATCGAAGATAAAATATCGCATATATCATACTGAAATCTCACAAAATTACAGATTTTAAACCATTTTTGGATAAAATTATACTATATTCTAAATCTTAAACCCTACAACTATAACTTATAAATCAAAACATTAAATCCTACATCTTAAATTACTTTAACACTAAAAACTAAACCGTAAATCCTAAACATTAACTCTAAAATTTTAATTTTTCTACATTAGCTACATATAAAATCTACTTTAAACTCAACTGAGTGAAATAAAAGCCTCTATTATGGACTTGTGAACCATACATAATAAGATAAAATTCATAAAAATACATCAGTAATTTAATTCATAATTTAAAAAAATATTATGTAATTTTTTAAGATTTTAGTGTGATACATATAATATTTCATTTTTGATGGTAAAACACATCATTTTTCTATAATTAAAGTGTCTTCCATGTAAATCTCCCATTTTTTTCATTGAATGATTGAAAAGAGACCATAAAATAAGCTGAGCTTACATCAACAACATACAATCTGCCAAACCTGTAGCCCAAAATTCAAATAGTTGGGCTTGAACAAAGGTTCACAGAAACAAACCTCCAATAAACTAGGACTTGGAATGGTTAGGCTAGATTCGAACATAATAAAATCATAAAACAGAGAGAATGTAACCATATATTTAACAAAATACATTTATTTCACATTAGTTGATATGGTATGACATATTATGTTCTATGTAAATTAACAAATTTTGACATATACATATTTATAATTAAGATGCTAGAGACTTCAAAACTAATTTCATGTCTCATGTGATCAAGAGAGGGTAGTCCCAATCTAAAAATACATTGATATCACCATTGAAGCTTCCCTTAAGGCCTTTGTATCACGAAGTAAACTATTCCAACTTCCACACTGTTCATCATAGAGTTGACAAAAGATCTCCATTGTAACACATCAAATGGTCTTTTCCTAATTACTAATATTTACAGGCTGATAGATCCATATTCTTGCCAAAGGCTAGTTGAAATAAGAAAATCATCAATGCCATCACAAGAATAATTGCCTCTTCTCAAGGACCCTCAGTTTGTGCAAATTATTATTCATCCGTGAAGTTCAACTTTAAAATGCCAAAGGGATTTATCAGAAATCTCAATTCTTAACTTAAAAACTCAGTGTATAAATGTTTATGTCATAGCTATATGACAAACAAAGCTATGTTCAGTTAGATACTACATGACGAACAGAACTTGTACTTAAAACATATCTGGGGAAATCAATGTTGTTTGATGAAATATGAAATAAGAAAGTAATGAACTTAAAGAAATAAAAAAGTAATGGGAAATACCACTTTTCATGACAGTTTCAAGTTCTGATGGTTCAGATTGCAAATCGGTGAGGGCCTCTTTAGCTGAATGACTCACTAACTGCTTCAATTGATCTTCTGCGACCTGATAAATAAGTTCATAAATTGAATTGAACATAATTAGGCAAAAATTTCCAACAGAAAGATAAATGTTTCAACAATGAAAACAGTTTCCTTTCCGGTAGAACTATGACAATTTACTAGTGACTGACCTCATGATATATGAGAAGACTAATTAGAGTTTTCGTAAAGCAAAATCAAGATATTAGCATAAACAGACTCAACATGAGGTAATGGAGCATAATTAACATAATAATGTTCAGCTAACTGGTAAAATAAGGAACTCTCATTTTGAATAAAAATTGAAGTTTTTGCTATATATGAAAATTCAGCCAAGTACTAAGTATCAAAATGCTAACATTCCACGAGCTTTCCGTAGGCCAAATTAATTTTAGATTGCTGACTAGTTACGACGCAATAACAGAAAGTCACTTGTGACTGCACCTTTGCTGGATAAATCAAATAAGAAGTGAGATGAAAGAAAGCATCAAAATCAAGTTATATTTAGATTACCCAGTAGCATGAACCTATGCTAGTTTAGAGAAATGTTTTCCCTAATTATTATCATACTGTGATACATGTATTTAACAATTAACCCTGAAATATTTACTCCTTCCCACTGCTAAAAAACGAAAGGAAATAATCAATAATTTAAAGTGTGACATCCCGAAATTTGAATTGAGGTTTAAAATTTAAAACAGATTTGGACTGAAAATGAATGATTTTGGACCTATTTATAAGAGATTGGAAACAGGGGGACTTACTCCTAGATGTCCAGTCAACTGCTGCGCCTCAACGCATTTCGGGGAGAACCAGCTAGGAGAAAACCTTTAGCAAGTACTACTCTTGCCCTTAGCCTAGCAGTAGGAGGATTCTCTATCGCTGCTTTCATGAGACCACGAATGGCTCTAGTTTTCAGAACTAAATCCTATCTTCCTAGATGTCGATAATCCTTCGAACTCTTTTTCTTCGCCTCTGCCGTTTTTTGCATCGCCCGCACTTGGAGAGCGAAAAGCTTCCTTCCTCATTGTTCTCTGTTCTGCCCGTTGCCCGCGCCCCTCTGTTCGCCCGTTCCACCGAGCCCAGCGGAAGAAGCGGTTGGCTGCGGTGGCTGCAACAGGAGGAGAAGGAGGAGGAGAAGAAGAAGAAGAAAAGGAAGGAAAAAGAGGAAAGATAGAGAGGATTTCCGAGCGTTATTTAACGGTATAATCGGTAGGTAATTCTTTCCCTAAAGTTGATGTTGAATTATTATTAAGTTGTGAATATAATTTAATGTTACGAGAATATGAAATTATGTTATTATGCTATGTATGTTGTTAATTGAACAAGAGAATGAGTGTGATTTGCTTGTCTGTGAGGTGATATAGTACTGATGAATTTTTATATACCAAGAACCAACGAGGGCGAAAAGTTTCCTATATATATGTGTTATTTCGATGAAGGCAGTTATTTCGATGAAGGCGGGGAGTGTACGTCGGGTGATGTCCTAAAATGGAATCTCCGATGCAAGGTGCAGCTCCTGTCAAGGCTTCTAGAATAAAAAACTGTAGGAACTTTTGTCAGGCTTCTAAGTGAAAGGGTATGGAAATAATAGATCCACATCACTAAACAGAATAATATTATGTTACGACGAAATAATGATATGTAAATTATGAAGACAATTATGTATATGAGGCATGTTATGTTTTATATTTATGTAAAATATTATTGAGATAATTTTAATATAAGGCATATTGTGCAAATTTACTTATGATAATTATTTATTTATCTACAAGAATATCAAGAGCATGATGATGTGTATTTTAAGCATGTTTGAGTTGTTTACCAAGTTTAAAGGCAAAATGTGACTTGCGGACTTGGAACAACTAAATGTAATTATAAAGATGTTTTTACGATCGACAATGGATTAAAAAGGGTTTCTTGTTGCGTTTATGTCCCTGTCTATGCTCGTGCCATGCCATGTGATGTGGTAACCTGTCAAATATTGGGGATGATTGCCAAGATGTGTAAACAACCTGCCACTACAGGGGATGGTTGTATATGTTATGTGGCACTCTTCAATATGCGGGGTATAGGAGTTGTCAAGGATTCTATGTATATGTGATGAAAAAGAGACAGTTGTGGCATAATCCAAGAAACCGGGGCCCGAAAGACAAAAGTATAAAGAAATAAAAGGATTTGCAACGTATTATTACTATTGCATGATTTCACTTGTATCATTTTATTATGACATCTGAGCATATTTTGAATAATCATGTTTTATGTTGGATACTGTTTTACCTACTGAATTTGTTTTAACAGACTCCTGCCATTTTTGGTGGCAGGTATGGCATAAAAAGGATCACGGCACATGGTGTGAGGTATCACAGGTTGGGTCAGGAAATGTGGATGTTTTAATGATATGAGATTAAAGATTAAGTTTTGACGTCTCGGTTGCTGGTGGCTCGGGCCGGTGTAAAGGGCGGTCGAGTACCGGCAGCAAGAACGTCAGATAAAGATTAGAGATGATGGGGGAGGGATGATAAAAGAGGTAAATTAAAGAGAGAGATAGAAAACAGTAAAATATATGGGGGAAAATTGAGAGAACTTAATGTAACAGAGAAAAGATAGACATCGCATTCATATTAGGAGATCAAGTAAGCTGAATCACAATCCCAGTAAGTTCTCCACAAACAGCATGTAAGCTTCCATGAAAATTTTCATATCCACTTTCAGTTCTCATAAACTCAATGCTATTTACTCAGTGCGAATGCTAATTGAATGCTACGTTTTACTTACTTTAAGGTAAACCTAGGATGACTGAAAGTAAAATTAATTATATAAATGAGAATACTAATAACCTAGGAAATGAGAATACTGAGCTTAAAAGATTAGGTATACACAAATTTAAAGTAAATAAAAGCACATCTTATTATTATAGTCATACTTCTTAAGATCGACCAATTTTGAAAAAAAAAAAAATAAAGGTATCATGTATCATGCTTCATACAGAATATCGGAAACATATGATATAGGAAAAAGGAACCTTGAAATGTTGCTGGTGCAAGTCACAAGCATAAACCAACCGCAGATTGAACATTTGTAACCTATAGGGTTGATCACTAGCTGTACGAACAGGTACTGAACAAGCATTCACAGTAGAATGAGTACAGCCTAGTAATAGAAAAAAATCAAGTTCTCAAAGAGCAATTGCACTATATAAGGGGACTGACCATCTATTTTATTGAAAAGAGAGAATGGGTGCAGCATCTCAACAAAACTCAGACCATTTTTTTGGCAAGCTTCTTCAGCAAGAGAAGTTGAAAGCACCATGACCACAGGAGTTATTTCTTCTAACAGCACCCTCCCAAAGGAAGAACTCATTGGATCCATCAATTATGAGAAGGAAACAACAAATTTTGTCGTAAGAACCCAGATTAGATAATGTTTAGCAGAAGAACACTGCTCAACCTGAAAAGAATGACAAAGATGTGCATTAAATCTAAATAGTATCCACCAATATAGCTCAAAAAGCCAAAACACAAATGCAGCTTTCAACAACTGAAGATGTTTCCTTTCATCAAAAAAAAAAACAAAAAACTGAACATGTTTCCTTTCCAGCAATTAGATAACAACATTTCTAGACATCATAATCAAGAGGTTAACAGATTGTTGCTGCCCCAGAAAGCTTCCGTCCGTCAGAATCCTCTTTTAGGGATGTTGTACTTTTAAGATGAATTTAATCAATTCAATTGTTCACAAAACAATAAGTCCTCAGCATAAAATTGCTTCTTCTTGACGGTAGACTGTTCTGTGCAGATTACAAAATATCTAGAATCCCCCCCACCCCCCTCTCCTACTCATACAAAAGCAAAATTTGCATGCAAACCAGGAGTCCATCAACAAGAAACGATATCCAAGGACAACCAAAAACTACAATCTTAAACTGTTAAGTGTTAGCACAGAACATGGAACATAAAACTATTGAATTCAAGAACAGTCAGAATAAAAGGAAAATAGAGAGAACAAAACAAAGAATAAAGCTGACAATGTAACATTAAAACATCACACAAATTGAAAAACATTTACATGTGAAAAGTGCAAGAAATACGAATATAAAGGCATCATTCGCTTACGGCCTTGTGGAAGATCATAGAATAAAAACAGAAGTAGAATGGTATCACAGGATCATAAGTTGAAGTAAGTTGCTTGAGAAGCTCAATACTAAAATAAAGTTAATGACCTCATGGTCCACATATAATACTATATTAAATCCAAGATTACATCAGTCCAAACAGTGCCCAGCACAATAATTCCATTTGGAAGGTTACATTAGTCCAAACAATGCCCATCATTTTATAAGAAGAATGTTCATACAATGCATATTCCTTGCACGGTGGTTGTAGAAACCTATATATCTATGTGTGTGCATGCAAAGGTAAAAATCATCAGTCATCTTGCTCAAGCAATTTGGGGGTGGCTTTATGAATCTTTTTTTTTTAAATAGCTTTATGAATCACCCCTTCCCCATTTTCCCCCATACTTTTAAGCAAAATGCTATGTACTCAGTTTGGTGGTGCTTATCTTGTTTACATTGTATATGTCCCTACCACATAAATCCCTTTTATATAATCTCTTGTTTGATAGATGTTACTCTGACGTTCTTCTTAATGTAATTATTTTTTACATTATCTCTTTAGTCTTACCATATATTCATCTCAACATTCTTATTTCAATAACACCAAGTAATTGCAAGTGTTGTCTTATATACAACATTCCGATCCATAAAATAAAACTAGCCTACTTCCTATTTTGTAAGATTTTCCTTAAGAGTCTCCATGGTATTCTTTTATCACATAAAACTCCTAAAGAACTTCTCCATTTTAAGTCATAATTTTGTTTTCCAAGTCAACATTTATCCGTATTTGATCATATAATAGCACCAATTTATACCTACAACTATTACTTACAGGGATTACTTATAACATATACAATTCGATGATCTAGTGTTTTTTTACCATAAGACTCTTTTGGCTGATAAGTTTACTACTCAAATTTTTCCATTTGGATAATTTCTTAAGTATTATGATCATTACTTTTGCGTAATGATGATCATTATACCTCTAAAAAAAATGAACGAAACTTGCATAGTAAGCTAACACCAAAATGAGTTGTAGGTCAAGTGCTAGAAGTACATTGCTGAAAACCAAAAATCACTTCTAGTAATCAAAATAAGGTGTTCATATCACAGGTATATAGAAAGTACACAGTTTGGCTCAAGCTCCAGATCAAATGGTATTGTATGATGTAGAATCTTAGAACTTAAAAGCATTTAAACTTTAGGATCCCTGATGAGTTGAGAATGAAAAAAATCTAGCCACCGGTCAACTGCACAAAATCATCATTAAAATTGAAAAATATCATATAATTTGCTTATAAACTCTAGGATCCCTGATAAGACTCTTGAATGTTGAGCCCCTATTGACTTAAGAACACCAACAAGACCTGATATAGGAAAATAATCGAAACTAAAAATGAAAATGTCTCCCTAAAGGCGTTGCTTGGAATTAAGTTTATCCCTGGGTAGGCTTAACCCAAATTTTGGGTTAACTAATATGCGTCCAAACATCTAGATTTTTTTACTTTTTATTAACAAAGAATTTTTATCCTTCAAATGCTCAGAGAAATAAAACTCAAAAAAGGAATTAATTCTACCCGAATAAGCTCAACCCCAATACAAACAGCTCCATAAGATTCAAAACTGATTGTTATAACACCAAGTACTATGACACATGTGCAAGCCCAGTGATGCGCCAGGCTGTAACTTAAATCTCTGCATCAATATTTTAACTGCATAGTCTCAAATTCATGTATTAAGGGTAGAAGGTAAAATGAATGCAATATTTTCAATCAAAAAAAAATGAATGCAATATTCAAATTGGTGTATGGCAACGGGTAAACTTTTGCTCTTATAATGTTGGCATAAATGTTAGAATCTAGAACCTCCACAATAGAAGCAAAGTAAAAAAAATATTACAATAAATACTGACCTAAATAATAAAGAAGAGAGGTTCAAGAGGACAATCATCATTAACATTGAAAAATGTATCATACGATTTGCTTATAAAAATGAACTTATTGGTTAAAGGACTGATTAAAATTTATCCTAGCTATCCTATAACAGACTTTCGGATAATGGGGCTGACCCAAAGATATCTGACAAAGAATAAATGAGATTTGTAATCGGGAGTAACTATGCATGTTTATTTCCTAACGCACTTCCACACAGTTCATATGACCTAATTAAGATGTAATCTGCTCAACAACACATTGTCCCACTCTTCTTCAAATGTTAATGCGGATTGAGATCACCTCTCCTTTTAATTTTCTAATGCCCTCATACCAAAAGAAGCTTTTCAACAAAAATAGATGAAATCTTGTACACCAAAATGACATTTGAAGGAAAACTTCCGGAAACACACTAGCTGCACGACATAACTCATGAAAAGATTAATCAAGAGGACAGGAAGAGGATGCAAGGAAGCACAAAGTAGCACACAAAGACAACATTACTTTGGTAACAAATGGAAGTGCCATCTTTCAAAAGCATGCGTCAAGTCATTGTACTCCCAATTCATAATCTTGCAATGTGCACATATCATATCAAAACAGCCCAAATATCACCCCAGAAGCACTACTAGCAGATATGTAGCAAATTTACAGGCTTTAGGCCCGGAAAAAAAACTTTAATAAAATGGAAACCTGCCTATTGAAAGGAGATAAAATTCTTTCTGCTACAAAGCAAGCAACTTGACTACCGGTAGTACAGCACTCTAGCAACAAGCCTGTGGCTTTCTTGTGGTCGTTAAGCAGAAAATTCGCTACCGATCAGCAGCACCAGCAAATCAGGGGACTAGCTTCCCTTTTCCAATTAGCAGAAAAGCCGTTACAGATTTGCACCGGCATTATGGATCTAGTATAAAATGTACTGCAGATCATTTATTTGTAAAAAAAAAACTAAAAAAGAAACGTACCAACCGAAGCAACACCGTTGCGATGAAAGATGCGGAAGCAATGCCCTGCAGGAACGTGCCCCCGGAGAGCACCAGCACGGGAGGACCCCACCATGAAGAGATGCACGGGAGGGAGGACATATTAGATAAGGCTTTTGGCCATGAAACAGAGAGAGCGAAGAGAACGACATAAAAATGCCTAAGGAATGAAATAGGAAGTCGTAAAAGAAGCTTACAACAGAGGCGGCGATCCGGGGCCGCGCCGCAGTGCCGCGGTTTCAAGTAAGGAAGACGCAAGAGAGAGGAGAGCTGCGAAGTTACGAGTATAAACAGAGAGTTCTCTGGTGAAGAAGCCGCCTGCCACCGTCGGAGTTATCTGCAGCGATGAAGGAGCTTGATCGCCGAAGGGGAGCGCAGCAGCACCGTGACGCCGAGTCCTCTCGTGAAGAAGCCGCAGATGGAAGGTACCGTAATAAATGAAAAACTGTGAGGATGTTTCGGTCCAAAAACAATTCTTCCTCTATTTTCCATTTTAGTTGTCAAAATTATTTTTAGGCAAAATTAAATCCTACTTTAATAAATTTAAAAACCATTTTATTTGATCTCTAAGTTAAATTTTTCTTAATATTTCTCGTATAATATAACATATTTATATCTGAGTGAAACTTTTTAAATGATTCTAAATATATTATGCAAGAGCTTGAGCATAATTTATTTGATTTATATTTTCATATTATCTAATAAAAGGAGCATTTAGTTCAGTGTTATCTCAATATTAATATTATTTAGATGTTATGTTATCTAAATATAATTGTTATTTATTAATAAATATTTGTTTGGTTCAATGTTATGATATTAGAAAATATCAATGCTATCCAAATTATTTTTATTTAGTTGGAAGTTATTGACATTATAATGATAAATTGACGGTGTTATCTTGAGATGTCGCCCGATTTGGGGTGACATCTAGATGTCAGCGTATAATGGTATTTTTATAATTAATTTAGGGGGCATTTGATTCAGTGTTATCTCAATGTTATGTTATGTTATCTTTAGAAAGTAATTGTTTAGTTTAATGACATCTTTAAATAACATTATAATTAATTATAAAAATGTCATTACAAATTGACATCTAGATGTCACCCCAAATCGGGCGACATCTCAAGATAACACCGTCAATTTGTCATTATAATGTCAATAACTTTCAACTAAATAAAAATAATTTGGATAGCATCGATATTTTCTAATATCATAACATTGAACCAAACAAATGTCCATTGATGAATAACAATGATATTTAGATAACATGACATATAAATAACATTGACATTGAGATAACACTGAACCAAACGCCCCTTAATATTATTTAAAGATATCATTAAATCAAATAATTAGTTTTTAAAAATAACATAATATAATATTGAGATAACACTGAACCAAACGTCACCTAAACATTATAATAGATTTAGCTCCTTCTCGGTTCATGTCCAAAATAAATATGAATATTTTTTTAATTTTTTATAAAAAATATAAATTTTTTTTAGATATATATATATATATAATGAGAAATAAAATAAATTAATTGTAAGAATATTAAATAAAATTAGTTGATGTATTAAAAATTTTATAAGTTTTTTTATTTTTTTAAAAAATAGTTATACCCTGTGCATAAAATCAATAAATAAATAATAGTATCTAAATTTTTATAATAGTATTTCAAGTCTTTTAAAAATATTGGTAACATTTTTATATTAAGTTTTATTTATCAATTTTGTTATGATTAATATTTTTTTATTTCATGATTAATATTGTTAAATGTTCCAAAGCAAAAACGTTTTATCATATTCGAAGGAAATTGCTATATAAAAGCTTTCTCAAAAAAGCCTTTTTATTTAATTTCACAATGAACTTGATAATTACATAAATGTAAATATTTTTTATAATTAATTTACACTTATTATGAATTTGGGCATGAATAATGCTACACGGCTAAAATATCAACAATAAGGATCTGTTTGTTTATAAAGTTAAATTTAATAAAATTAAAATTAAATTTAGATAGAGATATTTTTTATTATAAATTGTGAATGATGTGAAATAAAGTTAGTTATTATATTGGGATATGTAAGGGATGTGATATAAAATTAGTTATTATATTGAGATATATGAAAAATATGATATAACTTAATTATTATTTTAATAATGTGAGTAGAATGTAAAATAAAATTAATTTTTAATATTAAATTTTATGTGTGATATGGTATATCTGATTAAAATTAAATTAAATTAATTTTTAATTTGAAAATCAACTGGGCTAAAAGATTATCCATCTACTGAAAAAATTTATTTTGACTAATTGATAAAGCATTTATCCATTATATGATTTTGGGCAGTTGACAGGTGGCCCTTTTTTGTTTAATATTACTGCATGATGCGGCATTTTTTTGAGTGATGTTTTAGTAAATCGAATTTAATATGAAACATCTTCAAAAACTTTTTTGGTTGTAGTATATTTCAATTTAGGAATGAAATGAAGTTGAAGGAAAAAAAAAAGTGAAGTAACATAAATTAAATTATTTTGTTACAAAATTAGCTCACAATTGTGAGAAAATAGGAGAAGACAACTAAGGGTGACAATTTATACTCGTATCTGATTAAACCGCTTCGACCCGCCCCTAATGAGACGGATATAAATACTAAAATTTTACCCGCAATTCGATACTAAAATGTTATAAATTTTAATAATATGTATAAAATATAAAATAAAATTAATTTTTAATATTAAATTTTACATGTGATATGATATACCAAATTAAATCAAAATTAAATTAATTTTTAATTTCAAAACAAATAGACTTACAAATTTGAAGTACAATATTATCAAAATCAATAAAAAAAATCATAGCATGATATTTCATTATGAAGTTACCCTGTATATTCTAATGCACCGATAAGTGCCATGTCTCACCAGAATTAAGTAGGGTAACACTCGTCCTCAACTCGGAACGAATACTACTCTATCTAGTCGTAAAAACCATGTCTACTGTAATCAAAGCTCGTAACCCGCCACAAAACCCGAGCCAAATAACCTGACTTCAAATGTTTTGAAATTTATCACCAAACAACACTTTTTTCAACATTGTTAGAACAGAAATTCAAGATCAATGCATTTATCTCTTTCTTATAGAAACCGCCAATAACACAGGAAGTTATGTATAAAAAAAACAAAATAAAGTTCAAAGCTTATAATTCCCAGGCATTACACCATTATGAGCACCCTGTAAATAAATAATGGAAAAGAAAGAATTGTAACACAATTTCACATTCTATACAACACATTTATCGAATGAATCGAACTAATCTTACTGACAAATCTCCACTGACAACATGCCTTCTCTGGATGATACAAAAAACCAGAAATCGGCAAAAAATGTTCAACTCTTTTCAGGGTTAGGAGATTAGTCTGATCTCGGCCTGCTCGATCCCCCTTTATGAGAACTGTTGTATATAGGCAAAATGGGTCTCGCACTGTGTTTCCTTCTCCCATAGCAACGCCAGTATAGGATAAACACAAGGAGAAACAGCCCAATGGGAACTGACCATCTAAGCAATCGGAGCAAGTTTAGCTTTCTTGTAATGGAGCAGTAAAAATTGTGAATCGAGAAAACAAGGGGAGTGGGTAGAGAACATACTTATCAAGATCTAATAGAGGACTGTAAACGATAGTTTCCCAAGTGGCGACAATAAAATGCCAAGCAGGATTGTAATAGAGAGACTCCGAAGTCCAGAACATCCGTGTGTAAGTCTCCAGGAAGATGAACATGACCCAAGCACCAATCTCAAGCAAAAAGAACTTTACAACAAATCGGCCAATTACAACCATCACCAGGGAGAAAGTCACCAGCCAATTGAAGAGCTTGTTGTTATATTCTTTGATGAAAAGTGCTCGAGATTTCCCGAGCATCTGAATGAACAAACAATTTGTTACAATGCAAAGGTTATCTACTAACCGTGCTCACTGATGTACAATTCTTTGGCACCCATCACACATTCCATAAAATTTGATCACGTTTAACCCTCACACCCCAAAACAATAATTTCTGAAATAGAATATCCCCGGAAGTTGATGTTCACTTCGAGGATATAAATTTTGGGGTAAATATTATATAAGTCCTTGAAATTTGAGTGTAATATCAAATAAATCTATGATTTAAAAAACCTTTTAATAAGATCCTTAAAATTAGCATTAATATTTCAATTACGTCTATTTTACTTAATCTAATTTTTTAAATAAAATTTATATTTAAATTAAATATAGGTATTTATAAAATGACAAAAATACCCTTAATTTTCACCTCCGGACGGTGTTGCGACCTGCTGTCACACAAGACCTGCGCGCATAGTCTATCACGCATGCCGACTCTGCTCACGCAAGCTGTACACGGGGGCACACGTAGGGCTACCCCGCCGTGCAGACCATGCACAGTTGCAAGCATGCACAACACTAGCACTGTGGCCTTGCGCAACTACGCAATTGCGCCAGCAGTACATTGCAACACCTATCGGAGGCGGGAATCAAGGATATTTTTATAATTTTATAGCTATATATATTTAATTTAAATATAAATTTTTATTTAAAAGATTTAAAAATCAAATTAAGTAAAAAGGATCCAATTGAAATATTAATGCCAACCTTAGGGACTTTATTGAAAAGTTTTGAAATCACAGACCTACATGATATTACTCCCAAATGTCAAGGACCTAGATGATATTCTCCCTAAATTTTGTTAAGAGAAGTTGAACATCAAGGGAATAAGAATTCAATTAGAGAATATTTTTCATTCTGAAGGAGAATATACATTCTTCTTTTTAAGAAGATATGCATGTTCAACGTGATAATTCATTTATTCTAGTTTAGATCGTTCATAGAATTCCACTTCAAGTAAAACAAATGCAAAATTTTGCATTTTTGTCACACATGCATTTCCCTGTTGTCAAACTACATTTTCAGAATCTAAAGAATGTTCACAAAATAATTTCTGCATAGGTGTAGCTATGACTCCCGCCAGTGCAAATTTCGCTCAGTGCAATGTCACAAAAAGGCCCACAAACTAAGACACGACTACATCAAAGAAAAGGGTAGAAGGAGATGCAAACCTTAGACATCCTCTGCTGATAGCTTGTTTTCGAAGGGCCAATGCACTCCTTTACAAAAGTTTCATTACACTGAAGAAATCCAGCATTAAATTTAGCCATAGATGGGAGCCTCAATGCCTGAAGCTGCTCCATTTTATCCTCACATCTCATGAACAATGCCTCGCATAACTTTGAAGACTTATATTCATTAGCCAGAATGAAATTTTTATAAACCTGAGCATAAAAGAAGAAAAAAAATTCAAATTTTTAGTCGCAAGAACTGGAGCACAACTCATGAAAAGTCGAACAGTTAATCACAGTGCCTACCCATGTTAGAAGGCATTTTTAGTGAGAAGGCCAAACATGTCAACAATTTAAATTAGAAAATTTTGACTTTTTTGGTTTCTCAGCAAAATTGAAAATTGGTAAGACACGATTGATGTTTCCTTCATCAAACATGTTAAACTATATTCACAAGAAGTAAAAATAAAGAAATTGTTGATTAGTTCATAGTGATTATTATATAATCATGCGTTTTAATGTTTGCCACTATATTTAAACTAGTAGTGAACTAATCCCTTTATTGAGCTTGTGTGTAGGCGTGGAGATTCTCTTGCCAAGTTGGTGCCCCATACAATGTTTAAAGTAAAAAGAGTTTGAGAATGACTCAAGCTTGATATGTAAAATGATGGAGTAATCAAGATTTAAATGCAAGCAGTGGAGATGAAGAGAAAATAAAGACCAAACAATTATTATTGTATTATATTTTGGTTTTGTAATATGTGTAGAAATTATTGTAACGTTATCCTATGAATCATGTTATAAGCACTTAGAACATCGTTGGATAATGGTTGGAGTAAGTTTAGATCGATTAAATAAAAATTGGATCCACCAAAGGAGAGTTGGCTGTTTTCAAGCTATTGATCAATCATTTGATCGTTCAAAAGCATGATCGATCGTTGGCAGAGTGCAATTTAGGTTGATCGATCAAAGCAGACTGCAATGTGACTGTTGATGATCCAACGACTAGTTTGATCGATCAGAAACAGTTCTAAGCTAATTTACTAAAAGTTGGAGACCATTTCTATATAAATAGCTAAGTGAATTTGGGATATCTTGATAATATTTTAAGCTGTTATTTGAACCCCTTTTACTGAGAATTAATCCCCCTTGCAAGTGAGGATATATTAGAAGACAATTAGTGAAGATTAAGCATCCAAGTGAGGACAGCCTTTAAAATGATTAGAGGTGCTTTAAGGATCCTTCACACTAGGTGTGATAAGAGCCCCTTGAGTGAAGAGAAGAGGTAAGAATTATTCCACGGATAAAGAGGAGGGTTTCGAGTGAAGAAGACTATGTACAGGCTTCTCCGCATTTGACCAAAGAGATGATTCTATATAATTGGATAGTTAAATTGGGTTTGGGTGGATGTAGGCTCGAGGTTGAATTGAACCACATTATATATTAGTCTCATTTATTTACTTGCACTTTATTTATTACTTCCGCTTAAATTTATTGTTCATCTCATTCCAAACTTGATACTAAGTTGATTGCACTATAATATAATAAATTATATATACATATTAAAGTAAATTAAATTTATTAGGATCTATTCACCCCCACCTCTACACCCATTCCTAGATCCTAAAGAAATGATTGCTGATTGAATAACTACTATACATCATTAACTTTTACCACAACAACGATAGTAATAAGATAAAAGCAAGAAAATAAAAATTTTTAGAAAAAGGATATTAAACAGGTAGGGCTTTTCAAAGAGAATAGATTATGAATAAAAAGTTCACAAATGTAATATTCTTTCACATAATTCTAAAACGAAGTGAATCCAGCTTTAAAATCCAAAACAATGAAAGGATAGTTACAATTAAGAGAGCAAAATCTTCAACATAATATAACTCTATATCACCAGAGAAACTTTGGAGAAAAGAAAGGTTAAGAACATGAAATAGAGAAAATGATTAACAATGATGAAGATGAAGTTTAGCTTTAGAATCCAAAAAGTTAATGTAGAAGATTACAAAGAAGAGGAACTATAGTAATACAAGTGGTTAGGCATATTAGACTCACGTTCTATGAAGCACCAATACATCATAAAGCTTAACATATCTACATTAAATATCGATACTCCCCAATACTCTACTGATACATATCTAATACTCCACGTGGAGTATCTATTTTTATTTTTACTTCTTAAAAATCTGATACACACTCAATACTTCTTGATATTTCTAATTAAAAAAAATATTAGAACAGTCAATCCGACCCACATGATAAAAAATAAAAAATATCTTATATATAAAATATAACTCATACATAAACTTAAACGTTAAAATTAAGAGAGATATACTGGAATACGCAATTGGGATCGCAAAAAAGTTTCACGCATATTAGTGTTTTGGTAGTAGAAAAATTTTGATATCCGCAAGCAGTTGCATCATCTATTTAGCTAGTCTTTTTTCATGATATTACATATACTAGTGATGTTTCTACTTTTTCTATCTTAACCAATATTATCTTTGCTTTTATTAGACATTGATTATATTTAATGTATCTTAATCAGGATCATATTGTGAAAAGGACAGAACTTTATTTTTTTATTTTATTTATTTATTAGTTAGAGACTCAAAAAGAGAACATGTATCTACTTTGATTAGATTAGCATATTTGAGTTTATGTCACAATATTTGTATTATTATTAATTGTATCTCATATGTATCAAGCTAACTGATTTAGGTCGAAATTAAATTAAAACTAAAGCTAATCTACTGATATATATATATATATATATATTTAAACTCTCATCTCATTTCAATAATCTATAATAAGTTAAAAAATAATTAAATAAACTCTATGATAATATTTTAAATTTAAGATTTTTTAAAATTTAATAACTATTGAATGATGTTTTTATTTTTTCAAATTGAATTGTCCACAATATTGCTTTTAGTGATATCAAAAATATTTGTAAAAAATATAATTAATTTGAAGAAAATTTAAAAGATATTTTTAAAATGTATAGCAACAAGATATATAAGTTATTCTCATCTACCATAAAACTACATATTATATATGAGAATATAACATATTATACACATATATAACACCTGTATTTTAACATATCTGTATCCTAGTTTTTTAAGTTTGTTGTATCACCGTATTATTTTCGTATCGATGTACCAGTATCATATTGTATTTATATCGTCATATCGTACCTAGTCTTCATAGCTCATGTTCAACTCATTTACCTATATATATAGGCTTATTATTGAATGAAATAGTTTAAGATTTTTGTTTTCCTTTTCCCAATTCATAGACTATCTAAGCACCCTTCATGCATCGCTCGATGACCCCACCTCCAATTCATGCCACCTGCCAAACGGCCCTAGCACCAACACCCATGCCATACTACCTTGCCCCCGGGTTCGAATTCTTGCAACCTACCAAATCGTGCCCACACCCTGCGCATGCACTAGTGCCAAGCCACCCACATCACAACCGCGCCTCCCTCTGCTCATATGCCATTCACCCACCCGCATGCTGCTCTCAACTCTCTCTAGCTCACAAACCTGTATAGCTCACCCTCGCACGTTGCTCTTGCGCTAGCCGTACTTTTGATATTTCTTCTGAGGCCTCTTCCACTATGACTGCATCCCAGATCGAGTATAAGCAACTACTTCAAGCTCATTTGCCTCAAATGCTACACTAGCTTCTACTTCTAGCCTTGCATCAGCTACCATTTCTAAGACATATTAAGTCAGGTCTGATTCACTATGGATACAAGCTATGCATGCTGAGACATCCTCCTTATTAGCTTGTAACACTAAAGAGCTTGTGTCTATGCCTATGGAGCTCGGCCCGTACGCTGTCGTAGTATCATCCACATGATTTAGTTGAGAGATGTAAAGCTTGTGTTGTTAACAAATACTACAGCCACAAATATGAAGTTGATCACTTGGAAACCTTTCTCCTGTTGCGCCATTTAATTCTATAAAAATAATTTTTTCTATTAATGTTAATTTATCTTGGGATATATTTTACATGGATCTCAAGAGTATCTTCTTTTATGAAGACCTATCAACAATCTCCGAATTATGTTACTTAATGGGAGAATTTGATATACAAGCTGAATAAAGCCATTTATAACCCCAAATAGACTCCAAGCATGATTTGAGAAAATACATAAAATGTTGAGGACATTGGTCTAAAGATTAGCAAGGCGAACCAATCCATCTTTGATCACCATGTACAGGAATGGTAGTTCTGGTCATTTAAGTTGATATCTTATCGACTTAGATTAACATGACCAGCATTGAAAAAATTAAGACGCATCTAAAAAGTCACTTTGTAACCAAAGATTTAGAGTTTCTTAAATACTTTTTGGGCATTGAGATTGCTTGTACCTCCAAAGGGGTTCTCTTGTCATAGAGGAAGTACATGACTGATTTGCTTGATGAAGTTGGCTTGTTAGGACATAAACCTACGAATACTCGTATAATGACTTAGTTATCATTTGAAGTTGATGATGGTGGTGAAGATTTTAGTGATTGTTGTCATTATCAGATAATTATTGGAATACTTATCTAACTTAGTCAACAGAACTAATATCTTATTTGCTGTAGGCAAGGGCAACCAATTCAAGCAAAAACCAAACATGTGTCATTGCAACACTATTTTGAGAATCATACATTACATCAAGAAGGCATTAAGAAAGAGATTGCCATATGGGAATAACAAGCATTTATGCACAAAGCCTCATTTGATGTCGAGTATGCTAGGATTGTGAGTGACAATAGATACAGTTTAGGATTCTATAGTTGTGACAACCTAGTGACATAAAGATTACTAAGAAATAAATTGTGGTGATTCCGCCTAGTGCAAAGGTAAAATATAGAGCAATGGCTCATACAACATATGAGATGATGTGGATCAAAGCTTTAATCAAAGACTTTGGTATTAAACATAGTGAACTTTTGAGTATATATTGCAATAACCAATAAAGCATTTATGCTGCCAACAACCCTATCTATACTATATTATTAAAAGAGTTGCAAGTGGCTTGACTTTTGAAGTTCCCAAAATAACATTGCTAAAATTTTGGTTTTTCATTTTTACCATCTCAATATTTTTAAATTTTCTCAAATTTGGATAGCCTGAAGCAATGTGGACTTTGTGTATGCTATGAGGCACCAAGTGTCATGCAACATGTTCTTTTTTGCCAAGTGTGATGACTTATATGAGTATCAAAAAATATTATATACTTTGAAAATATATAAAGAAATTTATTTTATTTATATATTTGAAATGATTATGTTTCAAAATTCAAAAATAATAAAGTAACAAATAAAAGTGTCAAAAAATAATCTGCATGCTCAAAATAATATCTCTAAAACAATGTTAGAAAATTAAGCTATATTGAAAAAATAAATTTTAATGAAATCTTATGGAAATATTTTAAACTTATTTAAATATATAAATCACACTTTTAGCATCTTCTTAAAAAAAAGGAAAGTTTTATTATGCATTTTTTTCACTTTCTTTTACTAGAAGATACAAATAATTGAATAAAAAAATATGAAATAAGTAAAAAAATAAAAAATATAAGTAAACAAAGTAAAGTAATAAGTAACACGATAAGTAGAAGAAGAGTAAAAAAAAAGATAAAAGATTTTGATGAAGATTTTAAAATTATTAAAATCTAACTAAAATGACATACAAATCTATAAATTTATCACAATAAAAATGAAAAAAATTAAAACTTCTCGACCAAAAACTGAAGATAAATTTAAAATGCATATCACAACAATAAACAATAAAATGGCAAACAAAACATAAAGATTTTTTTTTTTGAAATAGAGGAAACATAAAAATTTAATACTATAAAAAATCTACTATACAAGATCAGATAAAACCATAAAACCTAAGCAAGTTACATATAAAAATATCAAACAAACGGTTAAAAGCCTAAATAAAATCATTTAAATAATAAATAAATGAAAACCATCAATTCAACATAAAGTTTTTCAAATCATCAATATCTATGGAACAAGCAACCATAATACTAAATTTAAATTTGAAATATAAATACAAAATCATAATCATCATTAAAACCATCATATTAAAAAATATTAATTCTTAAAAAATTATAATCACTAAATTTAAATATTAAAGGGCCTGTTTGTTTGTAAGGTTAAATTTGACAAGGTTAAAATTAAACTTGAATAGAGTTTTTTTATTAAAAGTTGTGAATAATGTGAAGTAAAGTTAGTTATTATATTGGGATATATGAGGGATGTGATATAAAGTTAGTTATTATGTTGGGATATGTAAGAGATGTGATATAAGTTAGTTATTATTTTAGTAATGTGTGTAGGATGTGAAATAAAGTTAATTTTTAATATTAAATTTTATGTGTGATGTGATATGTCTGGTTAAGATTAAACCAGGTTAATTTTCAACGGCCAAACAAACGGGGCCTAAGCATTTAAAAGAACTTTAAATATGGAGTGTAAATATTTTCTCTTTTGAATTAACCATAAAAAAAGCTTTCATTATAAAGCTATTAGTCAAAAGAGTGAGTTTCATCAAACAACAAATTAAGTTCAAGTCATCTTAATTTTTATTTAAATATGGAGTGTAAATATTTTCTCTTTTGAATTAACCATAAAAAAGCTTTCATTATAAAGCTATTAGTCAAAAGAATGAGTTTCATCAAACAACAAATTAAGTTCAAGTCATCTTAATTTTTATTATAAAAATTGATCAGTTTTGACTTATTTTTCAATAATATGCATCTCATCCATAAAACTTGCTATTGCATCCAGAAAAATAAATCTTAAATTCAAACTTTTGCAAAAACAAAAATCCTTTTGTATAGTATTATGTTCGATATATGACACATTAAGTATTTAAACTTAAACTCAAAATAATAGAAAAATCAAATCAATAATCCTACCACCAAGGGATGACAGAACAGGTTGACCGACTGGGTTCGACCCGAACCCGAACTCGGCCTGCCTTAAATAGCTCAACCTAAACTCAACTTGATTAATAAAGCGACGAGTCAATTAGCCAACTCGATGTGTCAAAATACATGACCCAAACTCAGAATTCCAGGGTCGAGTTTAGGCCGAGTTCGTGAGTTAGGTCATATATTGCCACCCCTATTATCACCCAACCAAGCTTTAATATATGTAAAATAGCAAAGCCATAATGCAAGATTTACTATTTATATATATATATATATATATATATATATATTTATAAGTATTGTTATATTTATAAATATTCTTATTCATCATTAAAATTTACACAACAGTAATATTTTTCGTGTAGTTACTGCAAAAGCATTTTAATAGTTTTCTATGAAAGAACAAACCACTGAGGTGGACTGACTTTCTTCATGATGTCGTGCTCTCCAAAATTCTATTACTCCCTATACCACCACAAAAAATCTGATTGCAAATATTTTCGCAAAAGCGCTTGGACCTAACAGATTTAGTACTCTTTGTAGCAAGCTAGGCATGTTAAATGTGTTTACTCCAGCTTAGCTTGAAGGGGAGTGACAAAAAAAAAGGTTAGGTTTAGCGGTTAACGTTAAAAAATGGCAATATGGTACTCATATTTTCCTACATAAGCATATTATTGAATGAACAAGTTTACTGATTTAGGATATTTTGTCCTCGAATGAACAAGTTTACTAGTTTAGGATATTTTGTCCCTCTCTCAACTGAAATGTGAGGAAGAGTAAGAAGAAGTTCAGGCTGATGATACAGTATATTCTTTTCAGAAAAATCAAATAGTAAAAAATGGAAAAGTTTATAAAGAAAGCTTTAAGTGAGGCTGAAGAACTAGACTAACCTTGGTAAGATAACTGTGTTACACGCTAATGAAAATTTCCAAATTTTGGTTTGATAACCAAATTTATAACTATTGGATTTTGCTGTTGAGATAAGCAAATCATACCTTTTGCATTTCTTCTTCCAGCTTGATGGCAGATTGGTCGGCATGATGGCGCCCAAAATGCTGCTCATCAAAGAGCATTTTGGCCTCAAATTTTGATTTGTCATGAGAATGTTGCAGTGTCTCCACAGGTAACGGAAGATGCAACCTGTCCATTTGTTCATTGTATAATTTTAAGCACCGTTCCAAAATCACCTTGTTGAAAACCTCAACAAGAGAACCAGTAGATGGAATCTCCCCTTTGTTAAGCGCCTCAAGAATCTGGGGACCAATTGAAACATCATTGAGAAAGATTGGAGGCCAGATAATGAAAATGTCATCTATGCATGCATCTGAGTTACTCAACCCAATTTTGAAATGAAAAAATGGGGTAATAAAGAAGAGCTAACCTGCTCAAGGAAAGATACAAACTCCTTCCCATTAAGAGTTCTCCCTTGGACAATCTTCGGATGAATAATTGATGCCACAAGTTTCTTCAGGTGCTCTCTTTTCTCAACATATGACTCGTCAAGTTCACTATCATTCATATCACAAAGCTTTGTCCTTTGCAAGTGAGGCTGAAAGACCGCATATCACAAATCAGCATTGTTTCAAAATATTCATGCCCAACTACAGAAACGGTACGCAAGTCAATTGATAATTTGTGCATTGAACAGTTCAATACGTATGACTACCATAAATTCTGTCACACCTCTTTTGACAACATGAACTCCATGAAATACTAGATACCAGACTAAATAGTCAATTGAGAAATTGAATGTAAGTGCACAAGGTGATTATTATTTTACTAGGCGCTCACAAGCACCCTAGTTCCTACTCACCTTCTTACAACAGTATTTCACCTAATCTTCATATTTACTAAATATCAAAAGAATCTTGGAAGAATCAGATACTTTCCAAAAACAAAAGATCAACCAACATATGAAACACATAAATCTTCATATTCCCTTGCATGCCAAAATTAAAAATTTTAATAACATGGAAACACAACTATAATTTAACCCCTATCAAATAATAAAGCTGCACAAATTTCTATAGACTATCTTAAGGTCATATTTGCAGTCTAGAATTCAGAATTTAAATTCTTTAGTACAAAATATAAGCAACATAACTCTATGTTCCAAGTTCCAAAATGTTGCTTCCAACGCAATATGCAGGCATTGAAAGATTCAGGATAGGATTACAAACAAGACTGTCAAACAGTGGGGTTAAATTTTACTTCTGCTAATTTTCATTAAATAAAAGCTAGGACAATTAGATGCAAGATATTTGTCTATGTTTTCCACGAATGAAAGAAATTATACCAATCAATGAGATGAGGAATGCTTACCTGTGGCAAGCTAAAGGCTGTGCTATTATGTCCCATGATGGCTAGAGAGTCCCTAATCTGGTTAACCTATTACCAGAAGTTCCAGAAATTGAGTGAGAAGAGAGCTTATAGTTGAGGACTAGAACAAAAAAATCAGCAAACAAATACCTGATCAATATACTTGTCTCCTGCAAAATCCAAAAAGCTAAGTAAAAACATAATATGATATCATCAGAAATAAACAAGTTTCAGCTAACTAACCATTAGCATTTGGGACTCGCTGGAGAGCTTCATGTACCATTTGCTGAACAGATTTTCCTTCTGCAGGAAACATCAAAAATATTTCCACTCAAGAAGTGCACTATCCTTATATTAGATTGCTATTTTAATTTCCCTAGTGTGTTAGATTTTAATATATTTATGTATGTTATTATGAGAATATTTATTTATATTAGGCTAGAACTTGTTTCTAAGTGCTTTTGTTAATAGAGATTAAACTAGCTTAGATGAGTTTAGTTAGACCTATTTATTTCTAATTAAAGGAGATTAACTTGGTCAAGTTAGCTATCAAGTAGATCATCATGCATTGGATATGTGAAAGGCACTAAACATTTGGCTTCATCCTAAGAGACAATTGGATGAAATTAAAAAAATGGAAAAAGCAGATATAGCGTTTAGGGAAATTTTCCATTTTCCTCCTTTGCTTGGCCGATAGAGGGAAAGGGAGGGTCAGGTAAAGATTTACTTGGAAGCTTGCATGGAATTGAAGAGATAGATGGGCAGGAAAAATCAATGGCAACTTCTTATTTCACATAATTTCAGCTAGTTCCTGCATTTTCTTCAAGCAACAGTGAATAAGCATAAAGTTGGCATGCTTAATCTAACTTGTGATTTTCTAGCTATCTCTGTGCTGAATTAGTTTTCGGTTTGTTGTTGCTTGTTAGGGAAAAAGGATAATAGTGAGCATGCTGAGAATTCTATACTTTGATATTTCCAGCATTTTTAATTTAATTGAAATCATGAAGTGTGCTTGGTCATTCCGAATTAAACATATTACTGTCTGCAAACTTGCGCATGTTGCTGATTTAACACAAAGTTGGTTGAAAGCATGAAATCTGAAATTTGGAATAACAAACTGTCTATTCAAATTGTGCTAGAGGATATTAAGGAAACCCTAATCAAGCTTAAATTGGAATTAAACGATGAACTAAACACAAGTACATGGATTTGTGTAATAGACATATAACCAAGTAAAGGTTTGGTTATAGACTTGTGGAACTTAGTGAAGAATTATAGAATCGAATGTCTAGTTATACAAAGCCACAATGGATTAAAAATAAGGTTTCTTGTTGCAATTACATCTTTGTCTACAACTCAAATGTGTTATATGATGTTTAAATTAAGGTGTAACATCCCATGTCCCAAATGTAGAGGTATTATTTACTTTAGCTTTAGGAAATCATGTGACTTGTGCATCTCTCGCCACTCATCATCAAGCCAAAAATCCTATTAGGAGTAGCTCATTGCACCAGTGATTCCATTCTCTTGGGATATCACCAAGTGATCACTCTCTGCTCTATTGTAACATCAAGTGTCCCAATTATAGAGATATTGCCCAATTTAACTTTACAAAACTGCATAACTCAAATACTTTCCAAAAGGCCACCAATCCTAAAACTACTCCAGCTCAAGCACGCTTAACAATAGTTCCCGTCACTAGCCACATAATTTTGTCCCAAAAGATGCTTTTATATATTAGGATAACATTATTTACTTATATAGCTTAGAAACTCCCCTCTGTTTTCAGTGTGAAATAATTTGTTCCTATGCCCCCCTCTCACCACTTGGCATAGAAATCTACTAGGAGCAGCTCCTTGCACTAGTTATATGGCATAGTTCTCTTATGACATGACCCAGTGATTATTCCTCACCTTCTTCGACTATAGGTCATCACATTATGATGATAGTTCATAAAATCTAAAAGTAATGTAGTAATCATCGTAAAGTATCAATCACATAATGATGATGAGATTTCCCTACCTCAAAGAGAATAAATTTTATTAGCAATGTACGGGTTGTCGTGACGTACAAGTCATATGGCAGAGATATATATTTGTAAAAGAGGCAATTTAGTTGCAATCCAAGAGAACAAGACCTATAAGATAAAAGTTACTAAAGATAAAGGTAAAATGGAAGCAATACAATATGATTTTTTTGAAATTGCAACTTTCTTATAATAGTTCATATCATATTCTTTCATTACACATGCCTGTTGTTGATATATTTATACTTTCACTGTTGTCTAGCTATAAAATTGTTATTGAATGCCTGTACGTTATTTATTTTCATTTTAGCATGTTGTAATTTTTGCCTACTTAATCCCAGGGTCAGTGAATTGATTCCCTTTCATGGCTAGTACTGGAGCCATTGCAGAGCACAAGGGAAGGAACAGTTAGGAAGAACCTTTTTAAGAGATTGTCTTATGTTGACATCATATTTTGCACTGTACTTGGTTTGTCTCATTTCTATATAGTAAATGAACCTTGCTTAATCATGTTAAATATTATTTGATCTTAGCAGTTATATATTCCTTTTTTATATACTCACTATTCTTTTAACTATTTAAAATGTGATACAAGATTGAATAAAACAGAATAGATTAGTATTCTTGACTGCACTAGCGTGGCATCGACCCAAGGTGCTCTTATATACCGTTGCGTTGGGTTCAGATATCGAGTCGGGACATGTCAACCTAAAATAATACTATATGCTGCATTAGAACATGTTGCCTTTTTTGTTTAAATTATTAGGTTAAATTCAGTCAAAACTCCAAAAGTGTCAATTTAATGCAGAGCTTGATAAATATAATTACATCAGCTTCATCGTGTTCCACAGTACCATTTTATAGGAGGAAAATGTAAAAATAAAAGATTTGAGGCAATACAAATGCTTTGTTATAAATATGTAAATTATGATCTAAGAAATTTTTTTAGGCTATTGTCACCAACAACATATGTTGTTAAGGTTTCAAAACTTTCTTCTAATTATCTTAGTAATAAGATATTTTATTTTTTGAGATTTCAAATGCTCTTCATTAAGCATAGAAATTTTGGTGATTGCAACATTATAATTCAATAGTAGAGCCCAACTAATTTGAGTTTTAGGTATTTTTGTCATTGTTGTAGCAACATTATTATTGAAACTAATGTTGGTGACATTGCTCATTTGTGAGCAAGTTCCAAAATAGGTCTTAAAAAATTAGTACTCATACAACAAATTTTAGATAAATAAGATTAATAGAGCATAATTGGACGAATACAATAGTTGGCCCATCCAAAAATAAATAGAAAGACTCCATTTTGAAGACACAAAGCATAATAAAGTTCTACACTATCCTAAATATTAATATATTTCACATTGAAGCTTATTAATTGTAGTAGTCTAATAATTAAACAACCAATGACAAATTCAACAACCTTTGATTGACAAAGGCACTTCTGCAAGAGAGGAAAAAATGGACTTATAATAAATTGACAAGCAATTTTGCATGTCAAAGATTTCTCCATCGATACCCAATCAGACAAATAGGTATAGGAAAGGATCTTAATGTTGAACCTTAAAATCAATATTCTACCATAAATGTTAAATCATCTGAATATATTGGTCTGTTTTATGGGCACCCAAAGGCACAAACTTACGGAGGAAATCTCGTTGGATAAGCCACAGCAACTTGGCAGGCTCAAATGCAACATCTTGCCCCTGCAGACCAGATTCAATTAGGTGACAGAATATGAATTTCTGTGCATTTAAAATTTAAAGTTAAATAGATTACCTTGACCCTGTCACCAAAATTTGCCCATAAAAAACGTGAGAAAAGTTAGGATAGAGTGATAGAACAATTGAAATGTATTGCATACTCTAACAATATAACCTGCCATAAAATTCCTCGGCAATCTCAACAGCAAATGACAGACGTGATATATCAGCCTCACGTATCTACAATACAAACCAAACATAGCCCACTTGAATATGTTAAAATTGGAAAACTACTCAAAAAATTTAGATCTTACTTGAAGTTAATACAAGCAAACAGAACTTGGGTCTAGGAGAGAACTAACCGTCTCAGGCAGGTTATATATAAGCAAAGAACTCATGACTGTTGCTAGGGCAAAGATCCTGTTATTCAAGGAATATTGATCGAGTGAAGTGCTCACAATAAGGCAAGAAGAATGGTAAACAATTATGGGATACTTGGCTTGAAATGCTACCTGTCGTCATATACATTTGACTTTCCAACACTCTCAAATCCCTCAGTATCTAGGTACAAGACCGAAACTTTTACTCCATCAATAACAAGATCAATTGGATCACCCCAAACCCAAATCCCTACAAGAAATAGTCTGCTTGTCAATTGACTTACAAGCTTCCATAGAATATTACGAACTACAATAATCACTTGCGAATTTCGAAGAGATCACCTACATACCTTTTGTTTTTGTGTCTCGCATGTGTCCAACTCCAAATCCTGGAAAAGAACCAACTCACAAACGTAAGAATAAATCACTCTCTCTATATATATATAGATGAATGGTTAAATGAATACCAAAAATAAATAATCTGAACCTTTATCACATGGAAGAGATAGAAGTTGATTAAGAAGAAATGATTTTCCTGAGCGATATGGACCAATAACCTGAATGAAGATATGACTGTTAAAATAGAATAAAAAATGCATAATTGTGAATTTAGGTTCTCATATAGGTTGAGAGTGATGAGACAATTGCACCAAAACATACAAAAACAAAAAACCAAATCTCCAAGAATCAGGGAGATCAGATTCCTGTAACCCTACTGCATACACAGTAGAGAAAGGGAAGAAGGAGTTTAATGTCAAATTCCCATCTCCTCGAAGCGGCCTGTCATGATGGGACATGTGGACATAATGTAAAACAAAGGGTAAGGTCCCATAGCAATCCATAGTAAACCTCTAACCACAAGGTGTTGGTAAGAGCTAAACGGAACACCAGAAAATCTATATAAGCCAAACAAAAGATGAAAAAGTAGCAGGTCAAGTATACAGAGAAAACAAAAGAGCAAAAAGGAAATTATATTCAGGCACGAATACAATCAGCTAGAGAATCAAATAAATCAAAAGCATGGCATTTGAGGCCATTAGAAGTAAAAGGATGGCCGAACTTGCAAAAAGTAGACATGGGTGTATGCTTCAAGCACATGTAATATGAAATGAATCTTATTCATCAATGCATGTACTATCACGTGTATTTTATCTGTTTAACAAAACCAATGTAGTATCGTGACCTAGCCATGACTATTGCCTAAAATATGCCAGATCATCACAGAGAGTGAAACTTTAGCCTTGTCGATAACCTTCTAACTTTCTTGGTCTAGCTTCTATCCCAAATTTCCCAAAATGACACCCATTCATTTCATCTTCTTCTACATGGCGTAAAAATTAGCGTTAATGTTAAAATTAAGAAAATGATATGGAGCTCTCAAAACTAGCCCCCAAAGGTTCTAGGACCTTTGGGTATTGGCTTTAGCCAATAGTTAAGGGGATGGTACAATGCACTATCTCTTCAATTAGTGGATAAAGTCAATACCCAAAAGTCCTAGAGCCTTTGGGGGCTAATTGTGAGGGCTAGTTGTGAGGGCTAGTTGTGGGGGCTTTGTAGCATTGTTCTAAAAGTAATTGGGGTTGGCTATATTGAATGTTGCTCTCTATTCATCTCTATTTAAAGCAGCCCTCCCTACGAGCACAAGTAATCAAGGCCATGTACAATGATCATGTCCCAAGTAAACTTTTATCTTATCCTCAGTTTTTCTAACTTCATAACTTGGATCCTCACACTTACATACAAGGCTTCTATAGAAGGACATGGCCAAACAACATTAAATCTACTCTAGGATATTTCATGAGAAGAATAAATCTTGTAACTTGCACAAACTGGGATATGTTGTAGTCTAGTTAGATTTTTTATTATTGCAGATTATAATCCAGAAGCAATCAAGTAAACCACATGGTTCACTAAAACTACAACAGACAACTTAAAATCAATGTCCTTCAGGTGAAGCAGGCAGATAGCTTCACATTTTTTTTGCATAATTTGGAAATATTAAGCCATTAAGATACATAAATATTCATCAATGTTGAGTCCAGAACAAAGAAAATATGCTATTTATGTAGCAGGCATCGAAGATCCAGCAGGAAAGTTTGTTAAGGCAAAACAACATGCATTTTAAGTACACATGCCTATCATTTATTTAATTCAAGCCTCTCAAAAGATTTTGTTATTTGTTGCAGTGTTCTCCGAACCCAGTAGGGAAGGAGCTTGCCTAAGTACCAATGGGTCTTAGTTCGAATCACACTACCATCACAATTTCCAAGTGGGATGGAGGAAATTGTGATGTTCATAGATAAAATTAAAAAAAAAAAAGGCACATCTTCCTTAAAAAAGGTATGCCTTAGTAAATTAACCATGAGGCACATGAGTACTTGCACAAAGGCCAAAAACTAGGACTAAATACTCTCACAAACTAGCACATACTTAAAAACTAGGACTACAAACTATCACAAATTAGCACACAATTTTATGGCAAGTTGACAAGGCTTATGGACACCCTCATGATAGTATAGCTCCACAGAGAAAAAGAGCAAGACACACATAAGGGAGACCCATAACATCCATATAGCTCAAGCCTCTTCCAATTACAGATAGTTCCTACGAGAAGGAGGGAAAAATTAAGATACTTCTACAAACTTTTCAAGAAAATTTAGATTGGCAGAAGGAAAAGAATGAAGCACCTAGAAAACTCATCTCAGTTACCTATTTAGACTCCAAATAAGTTGATAGCATTGTTTTGAACTATTCCAAAAGACAATGACAAACATCACCTCCATGTAGCTCACAAGATCACAATAATGAAGGGTTGAAAAAAGACAATAACAAAACTTAAAAACTTACAGAAAGAGCTGCTATAGGATTTTTTATTCTTCGGATTGCCTCCAAACCTTCTCTTGCAAGACGAAGCTTCGTATGACCGAAATCTGGCTCCACAACAGGAAACCTGAAAAGAGGATTTACTCAGTGAACCTATAGATGACGCACATAAACTTTTGTTGCATTAACTATAAATCCCGAAGCAAAGCAAAATAGTGGAGCTTCCCAGTCCTCTATGACACAAAATACAACATTATCAAAATTGCAGTGCCGTCTAATTATAATAAAAATCAATTTGCATTGTTCAGTTTTAGTAACCATAATGATTCAAATGCTATACATAGTGGTCACTTTTATTGTATTTTCTCTCACTACTGGCACAGCTACTTTCCAGAGAAGTCAAACAACCGACATTTAGATTGAAAGTGCTTGCTTTCAATTTTTGCCCAAATAGTAGTTATCCTCAAATATCAATCAACAAAGTGGTAGCATTGAAAGTGAACCAAATGGCTACCACAAAATTAACTTCAAAGGTAGCACTAGTAGCATGTGACAGCAATGTGAAATATTTCCAAGAGAACGTAAGAAGGCTTCCACAATAAAGAACAACTGGCACTAGATAGCACCTGTACATTGAACAGGTAACTAAAATTGCTTTAAAAAAGAGCACTGCCACATAAAAAATAAAAAATCAAGCACAAAAGAAAAGAAAGCAAAGCTGCAACAATAATAGAACCAAAAGATCAACTAAAATGCCAAATTTAAATTGTTGGATCTGTTTCAAGAAGAAAAAACATGTCCAGATTAAGAATATCACAAAGAAAATCTAATTTCTAGCAAAGAAAGAAACTTGATGCGCTAATACACTAATTCCAAAACACAACAAATAGCAACCATTGTGCATGAAACAAGGCACCTACGCTCGCCGGAATTCCTCTACTTTACAGGATCCGTATGCCCACAAACACGTCAAGGTCGCCCAGATCACAACATCCCGCAAAAACGACATTGTTTGCCAACCCAGCTTCGACCTCAGGACCTCCAGGGATGATGAATATAGAATGTGGGAGACTGGCGCCGACGGAGAATCGTATCGCGAAGAGCCATGGAAGAAAGGGAGATCTCGGACCGGGAAGAGAGACGTACACCAAAGGTCAAGCTACGGGAGGCGTGATCCGTGACCACGAGGGAGGATTCGCGGCGAGAGATGGGAGACAATAGAGACGGAGAGGAATCGTCCGCCGACTCGAGCAGGGTTTGGAGGGAAGAGGAAGATGGAAAGCGAAGACGAAGCACAAGGCGACGTTGGGTACTCGAGCCGTGATCTTACAGACCACACCACAGGAGTTTTGCCGGTAAACTAAATAAGGGTTATTACTGAAAAATCTCTATAATTAATTTTTAATTATATTTTAATTTATAATTATAAATTTTACAATTTATCTAACATTAAAAATAAGATATTTTTGAGGTTATCATTGAAAGCTTTCCAACTTTAATTTTAGCACCTCTTTAAATTTTTAAAAGTAAATATTAATAATTTTTTTTATTACTCTTTTGATCGCCAGTCGCCACTGCTATCGCCTTGCCACCACCCTCTCTCAGGGGAAGGAAAAATACTTGGGTTCGGAGCTCCCGCCACGTCACATTTTCGGAACTACTTGATATAGGTATAAATGTGCTTGTTATAGAGTTAAAAGTGCTTGTTATACCAAGCTCCAAAAATGTGACGTGGCGAGGAGCTCCGAACTCAAGTATTTTTCCAGGGGAAGAGGGAGAGGGGAGAGGGGAGAGAAAGAGCAGACGAAGACAAACAAGCCTCCACTTACTTCTTATAAAGAGAGAAAAATATAGAGACAAAGAGAGTGCCGATGGCAAGAAAGGGAGGCAGGCATGCAGCCCCTTTATTTGCACTCTTAAGAAGAAAGAGTGAGAGAGGCAATGAGTACGGCTGTTAACAATTAGATTTCGAGCAGATTTGACCTCGGCTTAAGATTAAATTGAAAGTTTTTTATCCAATCTCGATTTGATCCAGAGAATGAACCAGGAGAGCTCGATCCAATCTCGATTCGAGCTGGGTCTGGCTCATTTGTTATCGATTCAAGTTCGATTTGAGCTAAAATCGATCCGACTTTCAATTATAATTCGATCTTTTATCCAAATATTATGTATAAATATATTTGCTCATCCAATCAGTTTAAATTATGGCTATTCGTTTTGATTTATTATTTAAAAGTAAAAATAAAAAATAATTTACGATAAATATGATTTAAATAATTATAGAGAAATATTTTAATGAAAGTCTAACAAAACTTTCTAGTAAACTACTAAAAAAAATTGCATACTACATCTAGTTATATATATAAATATAAATGTAATATTTTTTTTAATCGATCTGATTTCAAGCTATCTCGATCCGATCCTATACCGGCTCAAAATTGGATTGATAAAATTTTCGAGCTAAAAAAAACTCATTAGTCAGCACATTTAGATCTAATCGAGCTTGATTTAATTTAAAATTCAATTCAATTTTTAAGTGATTTTTGATCGTCGAGCAAAATTAACAGCCTTAATATGGAAAAAATACTTGGGTTCGGAGCTCCCGCCACGTCACATTTTCGGAACTGCTTGGTATAGGTATAAATGTGTTTGTTATAGAATTAAAAGTGCTTGTTACAATGTGCTTGTTATAGGTGCTTGTTATAGAACTTGGTATAACAAGCACATTTAAGTTAAAAGTGCTTGTTATACCAAGCTCCGAAAATGTGATATGGCGAGGAGCTCCGAACCCAATAATTTTTTCTTAATATGAGGGGCAAGCACGTGATTCGCCCCCCTCTGCCTACACCGGAAACAAGAGGGAAGAGAGAGGGGGGGGGCTGAGGAAAATAAATAGAGTAATTTAATTGCTATTAACTTTTGGATAAATAAGATAGTTAATTATATATACAACTCTTATCTCAATAATTCATAGTATAACCTAAATTGACTTTATTATGATTGGTTGATCTTCCATCTTATATGCTAATTAAAATTGATACTTGGCTAATTTTGATATTTTCAATTTTATTCTTAAACTTATGAAATGATGTTAATTAATTACTTTTAATAAAAATAATTCACAAAATATTAATTTATGTACTTTGAGCAACAAATACTATAGCTAAATATACATAACAACTAAAATTAGTGCCATGGAGATAAGTGAGAAGAGAATCAGTGAAAAGGGGAGTGAAATGGGAGGGGGATAAGGCTGTTAATTTTACTCGAAGATTGAAGATCGGTTGAAAATTGAATTAAATTTTGAATCGAATTAAGTTCGATTGGATCTAAATGAGTCAACTAACGAGCCATTTTTTTGGCTCGAAACTTTTATCAATTCAATCTTGAGCCAGCATAAGATCAAATCGAGATGGCTCGAAATCGGATCAATTAAAAAAAAAAATATTACAAACATATATATATATATAACTAAATTTAGTAAATAATTTTTTCAGTAATCTATCAAAAAAATTTATTAGATTTTCATTAGAACTTTCTTTATAATTATTTAAACTATATTTATTATAAATTATTTTTTTATCTTTAAATAATAGATCAAAACGAATAGCTATAGTTTAAACTGATTAAATGAACAAATATATTTATACATAATATCCAGATAAAAAATCAAAAATTAATCGAAAATTGGATCGATTTTGGCTCGGATCGAACTTGAATCGATAACAAATGAGCCAGACTCAACTCGAATCAAAATCTAAATTAAATCGAAAACTTTCAATTCAATCTTAAGCCGAGATCGAATCAGCTCGAGATCAAATCATTAACAGCCCTGAAGGGGGAGTAAAATCGGGGAGAAAGGGGAAGTTTATGAGCCTAAAATTTAGGTGACTCCAGCTAACAGTCACACGATCGTTAGTGGCAATTTTTTTTAAAATTACCCAAACTTCGTGCTACTCCACCTAACAATCACTTGATCATTAACAATATTTTTTTTAAAGTCGTCTGAACTTCGTGCGACTCCAATGATCACCAGACCGTTAGTGGCATTTTCTTTTTTTGAAGTCGCCCAAACTTCAGTAAAGCAACTCACTCAAGAAACAAATTCATTTTTAATTTTTTTTATAAAATGTGAGTAAATTATTAATTAACGACAAAATTTTAAAAAAATAGCCGTCAGCAGAGCTGCATGACATTAACGGATCGCCTGACATGCAATAAAAAAAAAAAAAAAATCGAATCAAATTGCTGATATTTATCAAAAGCACAAGGACCAAGCGATAATCACAACATTAAAATCCAAATTACTACTCCTTAAAAAGTGCTTTATCAAGAATCATAGAACACAGTTATCAAAAAGAAACAAAGAATCACAGAACAAAAAAATGGATAAATTGCAAAAAGATCATTCTAGTTTGCAGATGTGCAGCTAGATCTCTCACATTTTCAAATTAACCAAACAATTTGTCGCAGCGAATGATAAACTGCAATGCAAAAAGATTTTTCTGCCCTTACTGCACAATTCTAAACTTTACTATCTTCATCTCATGACAGCAAAAACAACTATTTGTCGAACTTGAAAACATAAAACACCTCATTATATACACGCTCGAACTAAAGAGATCTATTTGTAATTTATAAAAAAAAAACTCTTTGTATAAACACATGCATCACAATTTACAAATATATCAAAAAATACTAGTCAAAACTAGTGAATTCGTGATTAGAACAGATTAAAGAAAAAAAAGAATAAAAAATTAAAACTGCATGTACCTCAAAAACATAGAACAAAGTGTTTCCTTTATTTTTCCAAAAGCACATTCTGACAGATTGAAAGTAACATGGAGAAAAATGCAACAAATTAGCAAACGATTTAAAAGCTAATTATGGTGATAATTATGGTTCATTAATTTATCTTCCTAGCAAACAGCGAGCTCGACGATTTGCTCCTTTCACTCTATAATTTAGTTCATCCACATCATCTTGCATGTGAACCAGAGCCCTATTCTGCCTGAATCCAACAAAGTTCAAAAGAATCACACAATGCAGCAGTTGTCTTAGAAAATGAAAGTTGTTCTCTCTAAATATTTTCTTAGTTGGTGAAAATCATAAAACTTCTGCCATAATTTGTAAACAATTTGTTGAATGAACCAGTTCCATCTAATTAGAGATGATTTTCGAGTCAAAATTGTCAGAAAATAATGGAAGTTCAAGTCTATTCAAAATCAAATAGTTTTAGACTTCAAAAAAGAGAAAAAAAATCAAATGGTTTCAAGCTAAGTTAACTCCACTAATGCCATAAGTTTTAAGTCGATTTCTTGTGGGATTTAATAAACTATTGAGTTTATCAAGTTGAGCCAAACTCAATCAAACTCTCCAACCTATAGAAGATTACTAATGATAACTATGTAATTATTGTCTTTATGATTAGATAAGAAGGAGAAAAGCAACCTTTCAATTTCAGATCCCATGTCAACAGCCATGGCTTTTAGCTGACCCAATAGGTTGCCCAAATCTGAAAGTGCATCTTCTTGCTTTGCCTTCTCCAACTTCAAAATGTAAATGTTAAAAATTAGTAGTAGAACAGAAGTTCGTCTACAAATAAAAGCATAAAAGAATCAGATCTTATAAGACTTTGTAGCTAATCCTTCAAAGATCAAAAAAGGAGAGGACCTCAGAATTGGATTCCACAAACAAAAGTATTCTTCATGCAATTTTCTATTTTGAATTTTTTTTAAGGGTATCCTCAAACTAATTCAGTCGCAGAAAAGATTTTGAAGAACAATAACAAAAAAGAACACCGTTTTTTATTAGCACTAACCAGGTTACCTATAACCTATAGAGCTTACAAAAATATGAGCCTCAGGCACTATATGCAACAATAACAGAAACATATAGCTCAACTATGTCAAGGGCATACATAGAGATTTAGGATTCAATTAGGACTGAGGAGGATCAAAATCAAGTATTTTTGGCACTTCCAAGTTACACTAAAGGTAAATGACTTGTAAGAAAACAAAATTTTCCTTCAAAGTAATACAATGTCAAAAGAAATAATTTCTATACTGAACTGCCGAAATCTCATGCACAAGGACTACACGACAAAAAACATGATACCTTGAATTTTCCAAGAAAGAAAAATGTTTAAGTGAATCTGAGAAATATTTGATCTGGAACACACAGGACTTAGGCCAAGTTTTTTCGGTCTCTGCCATGTGGCTCAAAAACAAATAAAGAAACAAACTCTTTACTAGCTCAAGTAACATTACAAATCATCTACACTTAGATTCCAATATTCTACAATGATGAGAATGTCATGAAATGGCTACATGGCTTAAAGAATACAGCACTGAGAAGCAGATCCTCTACAATAAAGGGGCAAAAGCTACACAGTTCATGTCTCTGTGGTCCCTAAAATAACAGCAGCCTCATGAACACCTCAAACTTTAAATTATGAAGAAAGAGCACAAAAGCAACAAAACAATTTTATGGCATAATTAGGTTTACGTGTTATCTATACCTTTTTTCAATTTTACAATGAGAAAGCCTATGAATTAAAGAGAAAAATGCCTCAATTTCAGCCACTGTTTGGTGAGAGTATGCTTTTGGATTGGTTGAAGTTATTTTTGGACTAGAGAGAGAAGATTATTTTGGTATTATAAAGTGAAATAAACTTATTTTAATATTGAAATATGTTTTTTAATGAAATATTGAAATATGTTAGATATGAAATAAAGTTGATTTTTTATTGAAATATATATAAAAAGCGAAATAAAATTAATTTTTAATATTAAAATTTATGTAAGATGCGAAATAAAATTGTTTTTAAATATTTGGAGTTAGGGCTGTAAATAAGTGGAGTTCGAGCAAGATTGTGTTAGCTCAAACCTGAAATATTCAAGTTCAACTTAGCTTAAACTCGAAATGATTACAAGTCGAGCTAGCTTGACTTGAAATTATATGAGCTCGAGCCGACTTGAGATCCATTTTGAGCTGACTCGAGAACCATTTCAAGCTAGCTCAAAATGGATTATATTTGCATACTTTTTTAAAAGTATATACAATGTATAAAAGTATTAATATATTTACTAAAATAATATTTTTTTGAGCCAATTGAAGTTTATATAAAGCCAACCAGGTTTGACTCGAACTCAACTCACAATGAAACTCGAGCATGAGTTGTGGTTCAAAGCTCGATTCAAAAACGTTCGACTTGAGCTTAAGTTAAGCCCAAATTCGAGCAAGTTGCGTGATTCGAGCCTCGAGCTTCGCATTAATTTTACAGCCCTATTTAAAATTTGTGCAAAAGGGAAAGTAAATATAAAAAAATTGTGGTGGTATTTTTACGATGGACTTGGGGTGTTTTGGGCCCCAAGCAAATAGAGGCTTAAGATCTCTAGACCCGACATTCGACAATGTTGAACCTCATGCACATAGGATTGAACAAAAAAATGGATCATGTTTGACATATCAAAGAATAAGAGGTTTAATGTGTAATTCACTAAGATTTTAGGACTGTGCATGTAATTGCCACTAAAAACATGTACCTCAACTCTTTCAAGCCCAAATGAAGATTTAGCATGTACTTTCCGAGGATTTGAAAAGGAACGTCGAGGATTTAGACCAAGCTTTTGCCTCTGCTCC
Organism: Apostasia ramifera; assembly: GCA_019297695.1. Classification (NCBI taxonomy): domain Eukaryota; kingdom Viridiplantae; phylum Streptophyta; class Magnoliopsida; order Asparagales; family Orchidaceae; genus Apostasia; species Apostasia ramifera. The sequence continues at coordinate 119,876 of JAEMOT010000671.1, forward strand.
ATGTGATTCGCTCTTCTTACAAGTGAATCGTCTAGGAAATGGTAGACATGTTCAAGGCATTTGCTTTTAGATATGCATTTATCAACTGCAGTAAGAAGCCCCATAATTTACCTCTATCCAAAAGAGGTCCTTTTATTTCACGAGTTTTCTTTGGCTTCCATGGTTTTGAAAATAGGCCTCCAAGGCTTCCCAAGATTTTTTCACCCTGAAAAACAACAAAGATTATGTAAAAGCTCACGGCAGCTCATTTAAACAGTCAGTTCCATTACAAAGCAGATAAACTTGGATTCAAGCCAATCTCCTACGGGGATAAAGTATACATCACATAAAACAGCATGATACAAATGTGTAGTGGTAGTGACTTCAGCCATTAGATGGAAGCTCGCAATTTTTAAAAGAACAAATGCATTGATGTACATTTCACATAATACTTAGAAACAACCGCAAATTGACGCAAGCATTGGAAGAACTTCAGGCACCGTAGTTGTCTGATCCATTTGAATAAGGAATCATGTCGTACAAGAAAGGTAATGCATAATCAGTAAGTAGAAATCAAACATGAACTAAGTGCATGCGTGCATATGGCTAGAAATACTCTATTCACATAAACAGGGAATTAAGTAATATTAAATGCAGACACGAAAGAAAGAAACAATGAATCACAGATTTGACAAATTCAAATTTATTCTTCCAAAGAAAAATCATTTTTAATGAACCAATAGATAATATGTAGAACTTAGGAAATAAAATTTTGCATGAATTTAAAACTGCAGCCAAAAATGAAATAAATTATGAATCAACTCTTAAACAATTATTGCATGAGGATGCATGGATACAATCTCATCTGCCTTTGGTTGAAGTATGTATTGGCAATGTTTTAAGGTTTTTTTGTGCTAATAAAAAAGTTATTTTTTTGAGATAGAGAGAGAATTAATTTAATGTTAAGATATGTAAAATTCTTTTATTATTGAGGATTGTGTTGAATGTGAAATAATGCTAATTTTTTATATTAACGTATATGTAAAATACAAATAAAGTTGGTTTTTAATATCTGAATTTGTGTATGATGTAAAATAAATATAACTAAATTAATAGAATTATTTTTGAAGGAGTTCGGGATCTTTTTGGGCTCCAACCAAACAAGGCCTTCTCAAGGGTCTTTTTCTCCGATGGGAAGAATAAATCTTTTGACTTAGATCATAAAAGACAAGAACAAGCATTTTTAACAAACATGATATTGGAAAAAGAAAAAGGAAGAGGAATTTGTATATAGTTAGAATTTAGTAATCATATATCCTAAATATTACTGAGTTGACCTAATAGGATAAAATGATGCGCCATGATAAAAGGGTGTGATCAAGAGATATGTCTCTTGGTAAGAGATATGTCATTTCATGTAGCCTTATGAGTATTATAAAATACTCATAGGCTCTCCCATTCTATATATAGAAAACTATATAAGATATAATAACCATTCCTCTCTTATGGTATTTGAGTGTTTGTAGTATTGAGAGTTATGATCTAAGAGATAGTCTCCACTGCGTACAACAAGATCATAGAGGATAAATAAATCGATCATTTCCACTGCATTAAGGTATGTCTAATTATTTTCTATCATATATGCTATCTAAAATTCAAAACAAGAACAGAAGTGAAGTGAGCAAAATACATACTCTACTGAGATCATACTCAATGCTTGCTGCAGTTGAGTGAGTTCGTCTGATATGCTCACCCTGCTGATTCAGGTTGACAAGAGTTTTAGAAGCATCTTCTCTGATCTCTTCAGCAACTTTCAAGCATCTATTTATCTTCTGTGTACTCTCTTCTGCCTTGTTTATAGAATATTTTTCAAGTTCTTGCAATGATTGGTTTTCACACCCACCTGGTTCAAGTTGGTCGGTATTGTGCATGTTTCTTCTGGCAACTAATCTACAATACAAGATTGATGATGATGGTGATGATGATGTTTTTCCTCCTTCATAGCCATTGTAATTAGAATGGTGGCTTTTTATGGATGAAAGTCCAGTAGCTCCTGGATTTTGGTTGGGTTTTGAATCAAAATTGAAAGGTTTGTTACTAAGAAACCCATATTCTGCTGGTTTATGTTCACTATTGCTGGGTGTTCTCAATGCATTGAAACAATACATAATTGTGGCAAAGCAAGTTTTGATAGGCAGGTGTTGTAGCTAAAGTTGCAGTTGCAAGAGTTTAACTGCACAAAAACACAACAAAGTTAAAAGTAGGAAAAACTCAACAGTACACCTTGTCATATTTATAATATAAGCTACACAAAAAGATGAACAATTTCAAATTCAATGTTTTTCAAATCCTCCGTAGCCTTTTTGTTTTTTCATTCACTATAGAATTTACTGCTAAAAGAGCAGGTCTTGTCTACTCAATGCCTTGGTGAAGTCCAAATTTTAGTGACAAACAGCCTGATCACAACAGTGTTTCAACATTAAATATTGATCAAATCAATATAATTAATCAGACGTAAGTTCAAAACTACAAGGCAGTAGATTGTTGAGCAAATATAGTTGCAGATATTCTCTCATTGAGCCATTTATCCACACTACAACAGAACAACCAAGCCTTAATCGGCTACATGAATCCTTTATTTCCTTTGCGCTCTATCAATTATCAAATCACTCTTTATATTTTCTTGTCAAACCATTTTTAGTCTCCCTCTTCCTCTTTGTACATAGGTAAAATCTAATAATTCAATTTTTTTAACTAGAACTTTAATCGGCCTACGATTTACATACCCAAACCATCTAAGCGGACTTTTTCTAAGTTTATTGATGATTGATGTAACTCCAACTTTCTCACGAAAATACTCATTTCTCAATTCTCATTTTATCCTTTCGCGTATATCCACACATTCACCTTAGTATTCTCATTTCTGCAACACTTATTTTATTTGTACGTCTCCTCTCTGTAAGCCAGCATTCAGTATTATATATCTTCGTTGGTCATACTATAGTTTTATAAAATTTACCCTTAAATCTAGATAAAATTTTTCAATCACAGAACACACCAGAAATATTTCTTTATTTTAGTCATCCTGCTTGTATCCTACTAATAACATCATGATCTATTTCACCATTATTTTGTATGATTGATCCATGATATCTAAAGCGCTCACTCTTCTTGATAATTTGATTATCAATTATCACATCATCAATATAAGTGTTTTTTTTACTAAATGCATACTTCATATATTTAATTTTTAATCTATTGAAACAAAAATCTTTAAATTCTAAAGTATTTCACCATAGGTCGAGTTTCGCTTTGACTCTCGCTCGAGTTTCGCTTTGACTCTCGCTCGAGTTTCGCTTTGGCTCCCTTTTTAGTCTTATCAATAAGGACAATAAGGTCGAGTTTCGCTTTGTCTCCTCTCTGTAAGCCAGCATTCATTGGTCATACTATAGTTTTATAAAATTTACCTTTAAGTCTAGATAAAATTTTTTGATTGCAGAATACACTAGAAATATTTCTTTATTTTACTTATCCTGCTTGAATCCTACTAATAACATCATTATCTATTTCACTATTATTTTGTATGATTGATCCATGATATCTAAAGCGTTTACTCTTCTTGATAGTTTATTATCAATTATCACATCATCAATATAAGTATTTTTTTAACTAAATGCGTACTCTATATATTCAATTTTTGATCTACTGAAACAAAAACCTTTAAATTCTAAAGTATTTCACCATAGGTCGAGTTTTGCTTCGACTCTGGCTCGAGTTTCGCTTCGGCTCCCTTTTTAGTCTTATCAATAAGGACAATATCATCCGCGAAAAGCATACATCAAGTCATCTCATCTGGGATATAACCAGTCAAGACTTTCATAATTAAAACAAAAAGATACAGACTTAAAGTTGAGTCTTGGTATAATCCAACTGTAATAGAAAAATTCTTAATCAAAGCTCCTTATATTCGAACACAAGTAACAGCTCCTTTATATATGTTTTTAATAACTTAAATATAAGCAGTGCAAATTCCTTTCTATTATAAAATTCTCCAAAGTAATTCCCTTAAAACTTTATCATAAGCTTTTTTTTAAATTAATAATTAAATGTAGATTTTCTTTTGTCTCCTTAAACTTCATCATTAAACCTTTTAATAAATAAATAACTTTCATAATAGATCTACCAAGCATAAAACTAAACTGATTCTCTGATATTTTAATATCACGATGTAATTTATGTTTGATTACTCTCTCTCAAAGTTTTAAAATATGACTCAATAATTTAATTCATATATAATTAGCACAATTCTATATATCACTTTTATTCTTATAAATAGATACTAATATACTCTTTTTCTATTCATTTGACATTCATTTAGTCTTCAAAATTATATTAAATAATTCAGTAAGACAAAAACTTCTTTATCTTTCAAGCACTTACAAATATCTATTGAGATTTCATCTAATCCTACTTCTTTTTTATACTTTATTTTTTTCAAAGCTTTTTAGACTTCATCTTTATTGATATATCGGATGTAAAAATAATTTTTAAATTTTTTTGGGATTGAGTTCGTAAGATCAATTATATTTTCACAACCTTCACTGAAAAGTTATTGAAAATAACTCATTATCTATTTTTGATATTTTTTTTATTCTTCATTTTTAATACATTTTACTTGAGTCTTTAATTTTTTATCTCTTACTTTGACCATCCTATATATGTGTTTTTCTATTTCTTTAGTTTCTAGTTTTTTATATAAATTCTCAAAAGTTATAATTTTTGTATTGCAGACTACTTTCTTAGACTTTCATTAGGATACTTTATATTTCTCCCACCTATTCAAATTCTTATTTTTCAACTAATTTTTATAACAAATCTTCTTTTCTTTAATTTTTTCTTGCACATTATTTTTTCAATATTACGCATTTTTATTATTTGAAATTATTCTTTTGGATTTTCTCGACACATTCTTCGTCAACTTACAAATGCAGTTAGTAACCGTCAGCCATATAAGATCAGTTTTTCCATTAATGTTTCACACCCAAGTTGTAAAATCTTTTTTTTAAAGATATATTTGTTTTCATTATTTAGATTCTACCATCAAATTTGAGGATAGTATTTTGACTTATTATTCTTTCTCTAATACTTTATCTTGAAATTTAAAATTATTAATCAATATTGGGTAGTCAAACATTTACTTAAAATAATTTTACAATTTTTACAATCTAAGTATCTCATTTTCTTATAAGAAAATAGTCAATCTGAGTTCTTGAAGATTCATTTTTGTAAGTGATAGCATGCTCATCTCTTTTTTTGAATAAAGTATTAGCAATTACAAGATCATATGCTAAGAAAAACTCTAAAATAATTTTACTCTCCTTATTTGTCTCTCTAAAACTATATCCACCATGAATGCTATTGAATTTCTGAACAATACTTTCAACATATCTATTTAAATCTCCTCTGATAAATAATTTTTTCTCCTGAGGTATCTCTTATATTAACTCTTCCAAATCATTTCAAAATTTTTTTTTATGCTCGCATCTAAACCTACTTGAGGGGCATACACACTTACAATTTTCATAATCATTCGATTGATTATAATTTTTAAAATCATAATTCTATTATCATTTCTCTTAACTTCCACTATGTGATCCTTCAAGCTCTTATCTAGAACTATATCCACTCCATTTTTATTTTTATTCTTACCAGAGTACTAAAGTTTGAATTTAAATCATCACTTTTTTTTGGCTTTCTCTCCAATTCATTTTATTTTCTGAAGGTATAAAATATTAATCATTTTATAAATCATAGTATCTACTAACTCTATTAACTTGTCTGTCAGGGTGCCTATATTCCAAATTCCTAAACTAATTCTAGTGACTTAAGTTTTGCTATATTGGACTATCTTCTTTACCGATATCCGCTCATGATGTGGAAACCCTTGCTTACTCATCACTATACCTGAGCGCCGATGTAGCGTCCATTACCTATTTCTCACTTTATTCAGGCAATACAGGGCGTCGCTTTTAGGAAATACCCTAGCTTTAACGTAATTTCTTAAAGTATTCATGTCATGATTAATTCAACAAATTTCACACTGGCTATCGACTGCCTAGCGCAACCTTCCAAGTTTCTCATTCGGGACTTGGAACCTGGCAACGGTGCTAAAGCCATTTATCCACACTATGGAATTAAATTCTGATATCATTATTTACATGGCTAATAAATTTTAGAAAAAACCTGAATTTAATATGGCTATAAAACCAACAAGAGTATGGAATGAAATGAAAGTCGCATAAGAAAATTTGTACAAAAAAATATAAGGTGGGTAACAAATATAGCAGAAAATGCTGACATGCATGTATATCAACACATAAAAGCATGGCTGTTTTCTTATCCCAAAAAGTAATGTGATAACAAATGCAAAAGTTTGATTACAAATATTACTATGATCATTAAAAAAAAGGAGTGATAATAACACAGACTAAATGTGAAAAAAAAAAGGAAAAGAAAAAAAATATCATTGGCCAAATTAATAGCAATGGTTTTCTTATCTACATTTTGCTTCTGCAAGAGATGAAAGTAAGCAAAGGAATGACAGTAGATAGAATCAAAACCAGGCTAAAAATATTAGCAGCAAAAGAAGCTTCCTCAACTATTAAAAGACTAGTATCTTAGGCAATCAAAAGGCTATATTTAAAAGAATAAAACCCATACGGTATAGATAAGATCTGCTTATGTAAATTATAAAATATAAACAAAATGCTTCAAGCAATAAGTAAGAAGAGCAAGATTAACCCTCAAATAGCAATACGTTAACTCCCTTTCCTCTTTACTCCAGAAATCAACAAGTTAATGAATAGTAATCAAGATGTCAACAGCACAGCCACAAGAAGGATCATATACACTAAACCAGCCAAAACACAGAAGGAAAAACTACCAACGTTCCCCAAAGATATCAAATGTCAGACACCGGTCGGCAAAGCGTCAGAACACAAGCAAAAAGCCACCACTAAGAATTTATTAACTAAGATCAAAAGGATATACCAAAAAGCTCATAAAATATCAAATGGCCGGCTTCCAACATCATTCCATGAGAATGACCTAAAAACCACGAACTTGAACGCCAGCGAAAGGAACGAAAAATTAAAGATGCCGGCCTTCAACTGCCCCATTGTCCACATTCCACAATCCAAAACGTAAGAGACAAAGAGAAAATGAATCTCCAACCTAGGATGAGGTAATCCATCAGAATACCCAAAATCCAAGAAGGAAAGAAAGAAAAGGAATTACCGAAAAAATCCCAAGTGGGCGTCTGATCCCTAACCCGAGAGCCATTACTTCTACGAAGGATTCAAGGAACCCGCCAGCGAAGAGATCGAAGTGCTGATCCTCATATGCTCGCTCCATTTGTCATAGAGGATTCAAAAAAAGTTTTCCTCGAAGATATCGAAGATGAGGCATGGCAGATCATAACAGAAGGAGACAGCTATAGCAAAAATTAATATTAAAGCGCAAATTACATCTGGGCTTTTTTGTTTAACATTTTATTACAAATAGGTCTCAAATTTTGAATTAACTTCAATAGAAGTCCACAAGATTTGCTTCCAGTTGAGGTGCCACTCAGTTCAGTTGTTTTAAGCGGTTTCGAGCAGGACGAAATCAATTTAATAAAATTAATTAGTCAAATAAATCTGATTCATCTCATAAATCTGAATTCATTTTAGAAGCGTGAAACAGCATCGAGGTCACGAAGCCGAAACCACCGAAAATGTGATTTCTTAGTTTTAGACTCGCGATCGCTTTTTTTTTCCCAAATTTTCAGAAAAGCATATCTGAGAATAAATTTGATATTTTTTTAAGGCTAAAATTAAGGAATAATTAAATCTAATAAATTAAAAATTTTAAAAATAATAATAAATCATCTTTTGACTCATAATCACATCCCTTAAATATCTCAAATTTTGATATATATCCTCTTGAGAATTTTAAATTAATAAATATTCTAATAAATTATAAAATTTTGAATAAATAGTATCACAGAATTGATTTGATTTATGCCAAATAAATTTATTATGAATACTATTTATTTATTTATTAAAGGGTTTAATGGAGATATTTAGAAGGAGAAAAAAAGATTTGTATTAGTTTTCATTAATTTAGAAAATATTTACCATAAAATTCCGAGGAAAATGGTATGGAGAGTTTTAAAAAAAAAGGATTTGCTTACACTCAAGCCGAAACATAAGTTTTGAAAAAAATTATTATTTAAAAAAAAATTCAAGAATTATTTTATATCTTTTCTTACACAAATTCTAATATTAAACAATTATTTTATTTCACGCTAACACTATCCTCAATAAATTAATCAATTTTTTTCATATTCAACACAATTTTTAATATATTTAACTCATTTATTTTACATCATACCTATTTTTTTAAAAAATTAAAAAATTATTTAAATTATTTTTTTTATTCTCCATTCAAACATAGCCTTAAAATATTCCTCCATCTCTTTCCATAAAATAAATATATAGTTGAGCCTCTCTCTCTCCATTCCGCTTCATCACCGAAGTATTAAAATGTGATATAAATAAAATAAAGGTATAATTACTTATACGTGACACCATTTACTTTTATTTATATCTTATCTGTTCATTCTTAGTTAATTTCACTATACACATTCAAAATATTATAAAATATTATATACACATATTTTAACTTATTTTTATTATAATGAGTAATCATAATTTTTTAATAACCTAATTATAGTTAAATTACAAAAAATTTGAGCCGCTCATCATATTATTTTAAGAATATTTAAATATATTTTGAGTGAAAATCTTAAAATCTTAATGCTTAAGTGGCGGCAAAGAAAGAAAATATCCGCTATATGAATTGATTTTAGAACAAATCAGCGCTTTAGTGTGGCATTGAGGAAAAGAAAAATATATACCATTAAGGATAAAAATATAATTTTAATGATTTATAAATAGAATATTTTTTTTTAAATAAATTTTGATTAAGTTTTAACTCGAGTGTGTGTATGTAAGATTCTGTAATATTTTGAGTATGTATAGTGTAATTAACTAAGAATAGATGGGTAAAGCATAAATAAAATTAAATGGTGTGACTGATAGTTAATTATTCTTAAAATAAATATTAAAAATGTAGATATAATTGATGGAATAAATTTAGAAAAGTTGCATTCATTTTCGCAAAAATTAAACTGCTAAGATTTTGGAGGCCTGCGTCACAGCATGTAATATAAAAAATTTAATATCATAATATTTCGGTATCATTTATATAATTATCTTTTTTTTAATTACACTTTTATTTTTTCAAACATTGCACTCCGTACTCTAATAAATCTGTGTAAAAATATTTGAAATACTTGTTTAGCTGTACATACATTATTTTATAGCTTATAATACTTATTAAAATTGTGATATTTTATAAATTTTAATTAGAAAAAATAACCGTTAGTATTTAAAAGATGAACAGCTGAAAATTTTAATTATGAAATTAACAACTTAATATCCCATTTATATTTATGTGAAATTTATGCTATGCATGTGCTTTGCTGAAGTTTTGAAGTTTTATATCTCTGATTAAAATCAGTATTGTAAAAATCAGATCGAATTAAGAATCAGCCTATTATTTAATTTATAGTCAAACCAGTCAGACTTGCCATCGAACCGATTGAACTAATAAATTACTATTTTTTAAGAAATTTATAAAAATAATATTATTCAATACAAATAATATCTAATATTTCTGATAATAAATTTATTTACTATATAATTTATTGTCATCATAAATTCTAAATATCATAAAAAATAATTAATTTATTATGATTTAATTGAGTCTGATATATAATCTGATTTTAACATTAAAGTAGATTGAATTACATGCCAGTTCACGATATGGTTGATAGTGCCTAGTAGTTCAGTTCAGTTTAAATTTTAGATTAAAAATAATTAGGATGAATAATATTTCATAAATTTTCAAAAATTTTCTTTTTATCTTTTTGAAGATTTATTGGAATATCATGTGAAGAATAATTTATAATACCTTGAGTTCTTTGTTTTTCAGTATTATACTATGTGATTATGAGCTTGATTATTTGTACAATGTTTTCATTCTGATTATATAAAATTTTATTTATAATATATTTTTATTGAAAATAGATGCTTGTTCACTATTAAATTTTATGTAACTTTTGCTTCCAATATTTTTTTTCATGTTTATATATTTTTGTGAATAAACTTTTGATTTTTGAGGCTTGATAATCAAATGGTAGTAATTGATGTTAATTTCTCTTAAAAATGAGACTCTAATAAGTTCATATTTGAAAATTTAGATCAATTTGAATTTAGTTCTTGGAGTTCTTGGGTCAGTCCATTTAACATATGTGCAATCATTCAAATGCTGGTGGGTAAGGGCCTATTTGACAGTAGATTCAGATTCAAAATAAATAAAATCGAATTTAAAGTTTGAAGCGGTTTCAGATAAGTGAAGCAATTTCAAACTTAAATTCTGTTTGAATGAAAGTAGTTTGAAATTAGTTTTGAATCTACTTTAATTTATTTTTGTTTGGATGAATAATAATTTAGAAACCACTTCATCTCACAATAAAATCTCAAAAAAAATAAAAATAAATAACACATAATATCAACTTTCTCTCTAATGTCCAACTGCCTATATTATAATCTTATTCTTAAAAATATTTTTTATTTTTATTTTATAGATTTTATTATTGTGTTCGATGGCTCTATTTCGACTTGTTATTCTTTCTTTGACTTTTCATCCTAAAATCTAAGACTATAATTCATCCTAAAATCTAAGACTATAATTTGATGTTATATTTAAGCATTCAATTGAAATTACCTTACGATTTTTACTATAACATCACATATTTTTGTAAAAAATATGATTCTATTTAAAACTTACATGAAATAATATAAACATTGTAATATGAATAATTAAATAAATAAATTAAATATAGTTACAAATAAAATTATAATTTTATTAAAAATAACTCATCATCTTCCCTTTCATTAAAAATAAAGTAAGTTATGGAAAGTTGAAAAACTATATTTATTACTAGTATTTAATATAATTAAGCACTAATCCCGTTTGTCTAGGAGTTTAAAATTAATCTGGTTTAATTTTAACCAGGCATATCACATCACACATAAAATTTAATATTAAAAATTAAATTTATTTCACATCCTACACATATTACTAAAATAATAATTAACTAACTTATATCACATCCCTCACATATTCCAACATAATAACTAACTTTATATCACATCTCTCACATATTCTAACATAATAACTAACTTTATTTCACATCATTCATAATTTTCAATAAAAAAATATCTTTATCCAAATTTAATTTTAACTTTCTTAAATTTAACCTTACAAACAAACACACCCAGGAGTTGAAAGATTAGAATTTATTACTAAAATTTATTTAAATTTAATAATACTAATTTATTATAATTATATTTTGTAATCTTTAATCTTTCATATTCAGAGTATTTATGTGATATCCAGATTCTAAATTTTTATTTTGGATATCATATTTTATTAAAATAATATTTTTTTAAGCATATCATTGAAGTATTTTATAATTTATAGCAACTCAAAATATGATCTAAAATTTATTAAAATTGAGTTAGATTTAAAATAAAGAAATTTAGATTTAACTGTAAAGATTTTGGACCTATTTATAAGTAAATAAAAATATAAATATTAAATTATAATTTTTCATTATTAGGATAAGCATAAAAAGGAGCTGTTGTTTTCTCACTCCCTCACCACCTCTCTCTCGATTCCGCCTCTCTTTCTCTTTTGGTTCCACCTCCCTCTCTCTCTCTTTGCCTTGTGCGCGAAGAAGAAGAAGACGGAGAAGAAGAAGAAGAAGAAGGAGAAGAAGGAGACGAAGAAGAAAAAGAAAAATTATGTAGAGGTCGAAATCTTCTTCTCCAGTTTATTTAAGTTATAGTGCAAAGAAGATAGATGAATCTATTCTATTATTCTAATTAATTTGTTACAACAACAACAACAACAACCAAGCCTTAATCCCACTAGGTGGGGTCGGCTACATGAATCCTTGGTTTCCATTGCGCTCTATCAGTTACCAAATTCTTATCTAAGTTTAAGTAACTAAGATCACTCCTTATAGTTTCTTACCATGTCTTCTTTGGTCTCCCTCTTCCTCTTTGTACATGGGCAAAATTCAATAACTCAATTTTTCTAACTGGAGCTTCAATTGGCCTACGATTTAGATGTCCAAACCATCGAAGCCGACTTTCTCTAAGTTTATCCTCAATTGGTGCAACACCAACTTTCTTTCGGATATACTCATTTCTCATTCTATCCTTTCGTGTATATCCACACATCCATCTTAACATTCTCATTTCTGCAACATTTATTTTATTTGTATGTTTCTTCTTTGCAGGCCAGCATTCAGCACCATATATCATCGCTGGTCTTACTACAGTTTTATAAAATTTACCCTTAATTTTGGATGGGATTTTTCTATCGCATAACACACCAGAAGCATTTCTCCATTTTACCCAGCCTGCTTGAATCCTGCTAATAACGTCATTATCTATTTCGCCATCATTTTGTATAATTGATCCAAGGTATCTAAAGCGCTCAGTCTTCTTGACAATTTGATCACCAATTGTCACATCTTCAATATAAGTATTTCTTTCTTGACTAAATGTGCACTCCATATATTCAGTTTTTGATCTACTGAGATGCAAACCTTTAGATTCTAGAGCATTCCTCCAAATCTCTAGTTTCGCTTTAGCTCCCTCTTTAGTTTTCTCAATAAGGACAATATCATCTGCGAAGAGCATACACCAAGGCACTTCATCTTGGATATGTCCAGTCATGACTTCCATAATCAAAGCAAAAAGATACGGACTTAAAGCCGAGCCTTGGTGTAATCCAACTGTAATAGGAAAATCCTTAGTCAAACCTCCTTGTGTCCGAACAGAGGTAACAGCTCTTTCATACATGTCTTTAATAACTTGAATATAAGCAGTGCAAATCTCTTTCTTTTCTAAAACTCTCTAAAGTACTTCTCTTGAGACTTTATCATAAGCTTTTTCCAAATCAATAAAAACCAAATGTAAATTTTCCTTTCTCTCCTTAAATTTCTCCATTAAACTTCTTAGTAAATGAATGGCTTCTATAGTAGATCTACCTGGCATAAAACCAAACTGATTCTCTGATACCTTAGTATTATGGCGTAACCTTTGTTCGATCACCCTCTCCCAAAGTTTTAAAGTATGACTCATTAATTTAATTCCTCTATAATTGACACAATTTTGTACATCGCCTTTATTCTTATAAATAGGTACTAATATACTCTTTCTCCATTCATTTGGCATCCTTTTAGTCTTCAAAATCATATTAAACAATCTAATGAGCCAAGAAACTCCGTCATCTACTAATATACTCTTTCTCCATTCTAATTAATTTGTTAAGTTTGAAAATTTAGAACAATAAATGCTGAATTTTCTAATTTGAAATTTGTAGCTATTTATATTTTAGTTTAGCTACTAAATGAATTTCAAATTACATGAAAATGTTTTTGAGTATTTTTTTTTTCAATCTACTATAATTTCTATGTTTAAACTTTTATAGGTTTGAAAATTTTTATTAAAACCTAACAGCAAGCTTATTCTCTTAAAACAAACTCTAAGAATTACGAACCTTTTCAAATTAAAAGTTTATTTCATATTTTTTAAGTTTAATATTTATTTCATTTTTTGAATTAAACTGTAAGGTTGAGTTTTGGTTATTACAAAATACATTAAACTGCGTGAATTTATTTATTCACCCTGTATGTTATTATTGAGATAAAATTTGAATTTAGTTAAATATTTTTATAAGTAATTATGATGATCATATGATTTATGAGTTAGACCAATGAGGTTTAAAGTATGAAGCCTAATGAGGCTTAGATAATAAAATATTTTTATTCATATTGTGCATATATTATTTTAATGACGATAGCTGAAATTAAAGAAAAAGTTTCTCACAAGTAATCATATATGTCTGATTGATTTACATAAAATATAAAATATAAAATATAAAATATGAAATATAATATATAAAAAATAATTTTCTGTTTGATGTACCATAACAAAATAGCATATAGATGTACTTTTAATAATTGGGATAATTACTTACATGCTATACCAATTAGTTTTATTTATGTCTTATCCATCTATTCTTAGTTAATTATACTATGCACGTTCAAAACATTATAAAATCTTACATACACACATTTTAACTTATTTCTATTATAATGAGTAATCATAATTTTTCAACAACTTAACTATAGTTAGATTACAAAAAATCTGAGTCGTTCAATTATTTTAAGGATATTTAAATATATTTTGAGTGAAAATCCTAAAACCTTAATGTTTAGGTGGCGGCAAAGGAAGAAGATATCCGCAATATGAATTGATTTTGAGACAAATCAACGCTTTAGTGTGATATTGAGGAAGAGAAAAATATATACTATTAAAGGTAAAAATATAATTTTAATGATTTACTAACAGAATTTTTTTTTTCAAATAGATTTTAATTAAGTTTTAACTCAAGTGTATGTATGTAAGATTTTACAATATTTTGAATGTGCATAGCATAAATAACTAAAAATTAATGGATAAAACATAAATAAAACTTAATGTTGTGATATGTAGTTAATTATCTCTTAATAATTTTTATTTTATTGTTCATCTGCGTTACACCTGATCAATTCTAATTTACCCTTAATTGATTTCGTTGTGAGAGTCGAGGTGATTGGAGATGTGACAATTTAAGATAAAGAAAGAGAGAGAAATGAGACTCGCGAGAGGAGAGTTAGCTTGCGGGCTTCACAGAGAAAGCAAGAGAGAGAGAGAGAGCTAATGGCCGCAAAAAGTTGAGAAAATTACATCAAAGTTTTTGAAGTTTCTAAAATTTATATTTTGAGAGAAATTTCATGAAGATGAAGAAAGTTAAATTATATATTTTATAATATTTTTTCATAACATCAAATGAAACAATAAAAAACTTTAAACAGCATAGCATCACGAAACCAAACCAAAGGCTCCCTTTAATCTCATTTGATCAGGTACTTTTGAGATTTCTGTGACCCTCGCACCTCAATTTTTTGTTTTATTTTTATTTCAAATATACAAAACCTCAATAACTAATTTCTCAAAAAGACATGTCCCGTTAACGAATAAAACCGCCAATATGAAACAACTAATTTTATGAACTGCCAAACTACAAAGACCTGTATATAATTTTACCGTCAGTTTCATCAATCCACATTTCCGTTGTAAGCTTTCAGCGATGAACCTCCAACACAAAACAAGATTGATGAATCTAAAACACCAACACAATTGAATGTGAGGTTTTCAATACGTCGGACCGCAATCCAAATCGAGAAACATGTTAAAATAACAACTGATCTAACCCTAAATCAATATCATGTTAAGCTAACCATTGCATGACCCAATAATAGATTGAGAAACCCAAAAACAGTAACTGGATCAATGACTGGATCCCAAATTATGTTAATAACATTACTTGAAAGAAGTAGAAGCTCCCTATAAATTTTTCATTTTTGGGAATGAAGCTCTAACCATTTACATCCTAATTTACAGCCCCTGGAGAAGGAAAACAAGCCACCAAGGAAGGTGATGCTCCAGCAAAAAAAAATCAGAGAATAAACTAAAAAGAAGCAGCCTGTTTCTGACCTTCAAAAGAATTCCATCCATCAATTATTCCCTTTACAAAAATACAATGTACATAAAAATACTTCTTAGCTATGTAATCATGCCCGTTGTCGAGCAACACGACCTCCGAAGCTCTTTACGCTGTTGAAATCAAGCTTCCGAGGTCCACCGGTCCAGTCTTGGTCACTGTCACTGTGATCTTCGCCGTCATCTCCATTAATTATGCCCCTAACCTGTGGAGCTTTTCTGGAGCTTCTTGGAGTGGAGCGCAGCGCTTTTCTTTTAACATTAGATGTGTATGCTGCATAATCCATTGTGTCTTCCCTCAGTGCTGCCTTGAATTCCTGTATAGGAAAGTCAATTAGTACAGATCATGTTGGTTGCTCAAGTTAACTTTAACTTAAGTTAAAGGTAATTTACATATCACATCATATACAAATTTTAATATTAAATTAATAATATTTTAAATTCTACATAATTCCAATAATAATAAAGACTTTGTTTCATATCGTATATAAAATTCAAATTAAAAAGTAAATTTTATTTCAAATTATAACTAATTTTATTCCAAATCTTTTACAACCTCAATAAAATTTAAATTGCCACCACAAACACAAAAACAATTTATACTTCATGTCTTCTGTACACGATAAAACTAAACTAGTTTAGATATATGAATTATTCAAGGGATAATTAGTTATGAGCCTAAAAAAGCATAGCTAAATTACATATGAACCCAAACTTGAATATTACAATTTAGCCTAAAAAAATAAGGGAGAATTACATATTAATGCCCATGAATTACACATTAACCCAGTCAATTACACATTGACCCTCTGATTTTGAGAGTTAATTTGTAATTTTAAATATATTTCGTGGTTAAACAGTATTTTGGGGGTGCTAATGTATATTTTTGTTTGGGGCTTGCATGAAATGCCCCCAATGATTGCCATTAGGGCTGTTACCGATCTGATTTCGAGCCGAGCTAATACCGGCTCGAAATCGGATTGATTACATTTCGATCGACTCGAAATCGACTCAAGCTCGATTGGGTTCGACTTCGAGCCGGCTCGAGTCGATTCCAATCGACTTCGAGCCGATTTCGTCGAGCCGGCTCGAAAATGAATCAAATCTCAATTTTTTTTAAGCCGATCTCAAGCCGGGTAAGCTCGACTCGAGGTCGGCTCGGTTTATAATATATATATATATATATATTATATAACATTTATATATATATATTATATTTAATATATATTATATACATATATTATATATACGTATTATAATATAAAATATATTTTAATTCGAGCCAATTTTGAGCTGGATCGAGCCGAGCCTACCCCGGCTCAAAATCGGCTCGAAATTATTACCGAGCCGAACTTTTGGCTCGTTAGTCGGCTCATTTAGATCGACTCGATTTCGATTCTTTTCGATCGATTTTCGATCTTCGATCCATATTAACACCCTTAATTGCCATTGTCATCATCATTAGTCATGCCCTAGTTGTTGAACTCTATTTTTCACTCTTCCAACTTCACAATTTAGTAATATAAAACCTGTATCATTAATTTTTCAGTCTTATCACAATGAAAACCTAAGGCATCCCACTTATAATTACTTGACATCTATTCTATTTGTTACACATCAGCATTCATGCTAAATCATCTATAAGAAATGCAAACAAATGCTATTCAGGCATCAAATGCCCTCGACACAAACTCAAATTCCATGTTTATCTTTTTGTTATACAAAATTTTAAGGTCCAAATCTTCTAAAATTTAATTCAATATTTCAAAACTGAATTCACAAAGTGCAGTGCAATGTAATAACTCATGTTAAATCTAAATGGAGCATATTATAGACATACGGGATTAAACAACAGTATTACATCAATGATAAACCTGATATTTTTGCACCATGTCCGCACAACTCGTGGGCATACTAGTTGAAACATCGCTAGCATTGAAGGGAAAGTTCTGCCTGGAGACAGTCTCTCCGGCCTTTGGATGCTCCTTCAATGAGAATGCCTGAACTTGCAAATCCAATAGAAATTTGTCAAAGAATATATGAAAACTGATCAATCATCTAGACAAAAAAGGGAAAAATTGGTAAAAAAAAAGAAACCATTTAGAATGGAATACCTGACACCTGGCATCGTTCAGGCCATACACAATTTTAAGGTGCCTTTTCAGCTTTAAAAGTAATTGCAAAGCTATTGAATTATGGCAGTCAGCCTGAAAAACCAAGAAGCACTCAGTCAATTCAGCTTTCCGCTCGAACAGCAGACAAAAAGCATGATTCAACGATGATATGCTAAAGTTTCAAAGATATGGGCTTATTAAACGTATATTTTCAAAAATTCATTAAAAGCTGAAGAATGGAAGCCAAATAAAGGAGCTTGAACGTAAGAATAATGACTCAATAAACATCGTTGGGCTTGCCAAGCTGAACAGAGGTATCCATTATCTTTCATAACATGCAAGGCTTGTATTTTCACCTTAAATTCTTTTAAATAAAACAACTCAAACCAGGCCGTAAGCCTGCGGTGATAGTTTCTTCAAAATCCCAATTTCAAGTGATAGATACATTGAGTTCAACCTCAACAATTTGTACAGACATCAACAGAAATGTTTGGGCACGTATTGCATTTGCTTTTCAGCATGATCGTTTTAAGGTGTTGTTTTAGGCATCTTTCATTGCACATCTTCAAAAGATAATACAAATGAAAATAAAAGACGACAAAAATTACATCTTGGAAGTAAAGCTACCAGCACTAAAATATAGTTGACTTTAATGAAAAGCAATCAAACCTGAAGCCTTTGTAAATCTTCTATAATTGGGATGCTAGACATTGACAAGTTCTCTAATGTCGATGCCATATGGTCAGAAGTATGCTGCTCCACAGAATCTTGATGCAGCTCAGAATTTACATCAGGATCTAGATTAGAACCATTCAGATGGGCCAAAGAACTCCACATTTTCAAGTTCGATTCAACTGCACCAGCCCTCAATTGAATTATACGATTTATATCGTAAATTAGATAAAGAGGTTCATCAGGAGTCGTGAACGGGAGAGTTGCAAGAATCTCTGTACAATATCTGGGCAAAGAAATATTCACTATTGAAAAAGTGAACTATTATTAAGATATAATCGATGCTGTAAATCTTATACTTACAGAAGAAATGAAACAGACAAACAATTTCCACTTCCAGACTCAAACTTCCGCACAATTGAGTGCATAAATTTGTTCCTTGAAATACGATTTCCTCGAATAAGCCTATAGATTCTTGATATCCCTTGCCTGATATGGGCAATAACAGCATCAAACTTTCCTCTTGCATTAGTTGATGCAACGTTAGTAGCTATGGATTGAATAAACTTATATGACATCAGGAGTCCATCACCTAAACGGCACTCAAAAAATGAAGGATACCTGCAACAGTTTTCCCAAAGTTCAACAAAAAGACACGTAATACCTTAATACAGAGGTGTTCACCAGAAAAGTGGAAAAAATTTTCATACTTTTCATTCATGTTCATAAGCAACTGGTGAGCCAACTTTGAGTTCACCTCTAGAGGATCATTTTCTAGAGCTATAAGCACTGGAACGCATGTCATTGGATGAACCAGACCTTGACGAAGTACAATTTCAACAATCTGCATAAAAAAAGTAAGGGTCATAAAAAGGACAGAAGAAACTGAACATAAGAAAAATGAACGGAATGAGACATAACAGAATTTATAAGGAATTAATTCTGACCTTAAGAGCAGATTCACGAATTTTGTCAATCGTGTCCAAACATCGTTCCAGGATAACATTCCAGTACAACTGAACGATTCCTCCACAAATGTTTGTGTCACCAGCACCTGCAGCCACAGGCACACTACTCTTAGCATCTTCTGGGCATTGACTTGCAGCCTTCGTCACACCGTCTTCGCCCAGTTGGATTTCAGCATCAAGAAGATATTCATACAGGTTTTGTACTGCTTGCATCTGATAAGTAGGATTAATATTTCACATAAGATTAAATACATGAAGAAAACTAAAATATATGAACACTAGTTAACAAATACAAATAGTACCTTAATCCGAGGATCAGCATCAGATGCTAGAGACCCCTCCAATATCTGCCCAATATTTGTGTTTAACATATACTCCGGTTTAGCAATTAAGACATAACCTAATGCCTGAACAAAAATGAAATTAGATGATGTACTCAAGCATAACAATGAAACCAGAAGTTGTAGTCAGTCTAGTGACAAAGCGAAAGATGGCTGACCTGCAAAGCTCGGACCTTCAAACCAAAATCCTCCAGAAGAAGATACTTCTTGAGCAACCAAAGACCTTGAACAATGTGAGGCTGCCGATCATCGTAATTCATCAAGAATTCATTGCCATATCTAAGAAGAACTCCTATGCAAAAAAGTGAACGTTCCAATCCCTACAGTTTACACAGCAATCTATGAAAACATTTACAAAATAAGCACTGAAAGTTAAAACAAAGCATTCATGTAAAACTAACATGAACTCTCATAAAATATGCAAAAAAACTTGACTTCAGTAATGTTGAATATTTAAAGAAAACAAACTTATAAAGAAACAAATAAATGAACGCTCACTCAACAAATTATGCATTGTGAATTGCTAATTAATTAAAACAAAAATATAATAAATAAACAAAGTGTTGATTTATAAAGGTCTAGAAAATACAATACACAGAAATAAGCGCAAATTAAATTCAGGCCAGACATAGACCCCTATCCATGCAAATTTACAAAATAAAAAACAAGTCATCTGGGTCCCTCTAGCCTAGAAATATTTCTATGTGGGTCCATTGTAGCAGATTCCACTAACCTTTATTATTCTTTAAAAAACCTATGCTTAAGCATTTTTAATTACTATTATAAGTAGGGGTGAGAATGATCTCAGTTCGAGCTGAGCCAGCCACGACTCAAGCTCAACTCATTTCAATTCGATTCAAGTTCCAGCTAGCTCATTTCAACATCGAGCTTGCTCGAGTTTTAACTGAGCCAACTCAAGCCCTCCAAGAATTGATTTTTTTTAAAAAAAATGCCTAGGATTTGAAATTAGGTTAACTATACCCAAAATATTACCTAATAAAGATATCCTAACAATTAACACGTATTTATGAATAAGTAATAAATAATTACAATAAATAACTAAATATGTTACTCATATTTAACAAAATAGAAATCAAGCCACGTTGATCCGATCCAACCATAGCTCATGGCATGGCTCAATATCTCAATAAATTCGAGTTAAGCATGATTTAAGCTAAATATCAATTTGAACATCAAGCAACAATCGACTTTCACGCCAAACTCTTACCCATAATTATAGGCTAGAACACATAGAAAAGAAGAAAATATTAAAGTTATAATAATAATTTTAATTAAGCATATTTTTTTTTAAAAATAACTTAACGACAAAAGTTAACAGAATCTATTAAAAAAAACCTACATTGAATAATTTCTGGGCTAGAAGGTCTACCTCAAAAGCTAGGATATAATTGGGCTGTAAATAAAAAAGTAATCACAATGATAGTATATTATGCCTATGGGTCAAAGTAAAACATGAAACTAATAAACTTAAAAGGTAATGAGCCAAGGAAAAGGCGATCACTGAAGATCATATATTAAGCACAAGGAAGAAGAACCGTAATATTTTATTTCATATGTTACAATATTTATTTATCTAGCAAAGTTTAATAATCTTTCCTCACTCTTTCTATAGGCAACACAAAGAACAGACTTTAATCTCATTTAGTTGGAGTAAGTTTTGAGGATGTTTGAAGTTTTTTTGACATAAAAAGAGAAAGAAATATATGTTAATATTATGATGTAAAATAAATTTATTTTATTATTAAGAATTACATTAAAAAATGTGTAGGATGTGAAATAAAATTATTTTTTAAGATTAAGATTTGTATAATAAGTAAAGTAAGTTAATTTTAATATTTAAATTTATATATAATGTAAAATAAAAATAAAATATTAATGAAAATATTTTTTGAAAGAATTTATGGGTTTTTTTGCCCCCAACCAAACAAGACCTTTGGCTTTGTATTCTAGAAAATTTTGATGAATGGAGAAAATAGTTCTCCAAATTTTTACTTTTCTTTCCCTCCTCTCTCTCCCCCTGAGGTCATTTTTTGCTTCTATTTTTCTTCCACTCCTATACCGCCTTCCTTTCCTCTTTCCCCATTCTACAGCAAAATAAAATCAAACGAGAATAAAAATATTTTTATGTTGCATCACATAAAAAAAATTTGAGATAATTACACTCAGGTCCCTGAGTTTAAGGCTTATTATCACACAGATCCACGTTTTTAAAATTATAACTAATAGAAAAATCCTTAGTCAAACCTCCTTGTGTCTGAACACAGGTAACAGCTCCTTCATACATGTTTTTAATAACTTGAATATAAGCAGTGCAAATCTCTTTCTTTTCTAAAACTCTCCAAAGTACTTCTCTTGAGACTTTATCATAAGCTTTTTCCAAATCAATAAAAACCAAATATAGGTTTTCCTTTCTCTCCTTAAATTTCTCCATTAAACTTCTTAATAAATGAATGGCTTCTATAGTAGATCTACCTGGCATAAAATCAAACTGATTCTCTGATACCTTAGTATTATGGCGTAACCTTTGTTCGATCACTCTCTCTCAAAGTTTTTAAAGTATGACTCATTAATTTAATTCCTCTATAATTGGCACAATTTTGTGCATCGTCTTTATTCTTATAAATAGGTACTAATATACTTTCTCCATTCATTTGACATCATTTTAGTCTTTAAAATCATATTAAACAATCTAGTGAGCCAAGAAACTCTTTCATCTCCTAAGCACTGCCAAACATCTATTGGGATGTTATCTGGTCCTACTATTTTTTTATGCTTCATCTTCTTTATGCCGAAGTTTCTGGAAGAATGAACTTTAAAATTTCCAACATTTTACATAAGTAAGTGGCATAGCAAAGAAGGAAACATAATTACAACTTCGAGATAACACGAGCTAGCATCAAATCAGTTAAACAAACACAATATTAGCCTCAATTAGATCCCTTGGTCTTTTCTTTCACCCAAACTGGACTAATATCACCTGAAATCTCCCATAAAAGGAAAAAATATCTTCTGTAAGAAAGCCAATTGTCCAACCATTTTCAAAATGCCTAGAAAATTTATGAGGATTATAGAAATTAAGATGGATACCTTCAGGGTCCCAAAGATTTGTGACCAAACAAATTAATGGATGGTGCCAATCAATAAACAAGAGTAACAGATGATAGCTAATGCAATTGAAAAAGAGCACTTGGTTTAATCAAATTCTTTGAAGAGAATCAAAAAATGTGCTGGACATGCAGACAAAAAAGAATGAAAAATGGTGCACTCTGCATTCATTCTAGGAGGAATCTCACAAAAAATATGGCATTAGCATAATAATAGCAAATACAATAATACCTGCTTGTTATCGTAATTGGGATTGCACAGATGTTTGAAGAAAGACTGGAACAAATGTTCCACTGAACTTGCACCCTTCACAGACATTTTAATCAGGGAACAAAGGCACCTGGAAAAAAAACATCTAGTCATGGAAGTCACTAGAAATCTAAATTCAACATTGTACACGTAAAACATAAGAACATAGAAGGGAAAATCAAGTATAAACCTTTTAAAAAAGATAACAAAATAGGAGGATAAGGAAAACCTACAACTTTTGAAAATGCATTTTAACTACAAAATTATCCTCAACACTTTTATGGATATGTTTTCCATATCCTCATCTGCACTCCTTTATACAATCAACACAAAAACACTCAAATAGTTTAATTATAAACGCAATCAAGAGATTTGACTTTATCATCCAGTTTATCCAAAATTGATTAATCACGAACCATGATCACTTGGAACCCATGGGACTGTACAAAGTCTTAAGCCAAGGTGGAATTCTTTTAGAACATGTCACAATGTTTTTCTAAGATATGGAAATACATCAGATAAATGCACCAAGAAGATGAAATACACAGAAACTCTAAGAAGTGACACAAAAATAACACTTATCTTATTAACTATAGTAAAGACGACATTTTGCTACAAGAAATAATGAATGATTTATTGCTTTAAACCCATTAGTTACATTTCAATAATGTTAGTCTAATGATATGAGACCAAAGTATGACTAAGATGTAAAGGCCTTATTTTACAGTACTGTGACGTCCTGGCTTGTAGTAACTCGGATTACTACCTATTCACTTGAATTACTGACAAACGAGAACATCACAAAGTAGTATCAGAGCTGATCTCCCACAGTATAATATGGTTTAATGGCAAACCAAGCGAAAGCTAATGGGCTTGTGACTTCCTATGGCGAAAGAGGGAAGAGAGTAATCATCGAGTGATATTTCAAGAAAATGGATTACTGGTGCAAGGCACGGCTCCCGGAACGCTTCTAAGTGAGTGGTTAGGAGCACAAAAATGAATCATCCAGCATCGAAATATGCGAGTTCCTTAGCTTTACAAGTAAATAATATGATCAAAACTATAGATACACCTTTTATGCGTGCAACTAGTGATGAGAAGTCTGTAGTTAAGCATGCTTGGACTAGATTAGTCCCAAATGGGAAACCCCTAAAGTCCCCAAATCACATAGTTCTCTAAAGCCAAAGCATGCAATACCTCTACATAAGACACAGAATGTTATTGCACTCAACCAATTTCACCCTTGCAGCATGAATTGTTGGCATCGACATAGGTGACACATTGATGAGATCATTGCAACGCGATGACACCTACCTTGTCCTGTTACTGCTATAGTCGGGAGACAACATGATGCCAACATATCTTTCTTTACAGTGATATTCTCTAAGCTAGATTGTGTACTATGATTGGCATTTGAAATCTGAAAAGTTCACAACTTTCCTACTGCAAATTAGTGAATCTTACACATTCTTATCTGGTTCACAATTCTCAATAGGGAATACTCGTCGAATTTCATTCCTAGGTTAACTTGATTTTCATCAAAATAGTTTCAACCATTGAAAAGCAGAGTTCATTTATTTTAACATGTGAGCTTCAGGATTAAGCAAAGATATAAGCTTCATTACCATAAAAAAAGACAGACATAAGCTTCAAATACCTTTCATCATCAACATGGTATATCTTTGTTTAGTATTACAATTGTAAGCTCTTCTTTTATGGATTGTCTTCAAGAATGGTCATAAACTACAAAAATGTCTTAACAATACAAGTGCTGCAATTTCGTAAGCTACTTGTGCAAAAACTGCAGAAAAGGCACACATTTGAGAAAATGCCATAAAAAATTATTAGGTCATTGCCATAGAAGTAAACGAATCTCTGTCATTTGAGCAGCAAGAACCTATGTAAAATAAATATATGAAAAACTGATATAAAAAATTGAAAAAAACCATGAATCATCGTAAGTCACTTTGACTTATAATTTTACTTCATTCATAATACATGCAACTTGGAAGTTAAATCTGAACTAGAGGCTTCTAAATCATTCCATCAAACAAAAGTTCAATAATTCGTATACACACACAGTGAAAGTAAGATTACATATACAATCATAGTAAAAGTAGCCAAAACAATGGTTGGATGTAGTAGTGTAAAATTTGTATGGCGCATGAACTCACTTGATACAAGCATGTACAACTGTCAAAAATGTATGCCGTATAATCATATGTTTTAAGTCCTGCACAAGTTCATCAATAACATTTTGTGGTGGTTTTCGAAGCAATGGCAGCACAGCATCAATAACAGATATGATACTTTCAAGCAGCCGAGCAACTGATTTACTGCTAACCTACACAGCAAAAAATAAAATTACTGATTGGTGAACTTTCTTTTTACAGATAATGTATGGATGAAGTAACATTACATGACTACCCACTTCATGAAAATTATATGAACATAAAACCACATAAATACCTTCCCCCAGAAGGAAAAGAAAAAAAAATTCACTAGTCTTTTTTTTTGGATAGAATATATTCACTAGTTTAACAAAAAATAATAGTAATAAAATTTATAATGCAGAAACACAATCAAATACTCCAAACTAGATATCCTGATCATGTTAAAGGATAAAAAGAACATTGTTGCTTATACATAAACCATATAAATAGTTTCCCCCAAAGTAAAAGAAAATAATATATATTCACTAGTTTAACAAAACATAACAGTCATAATATTCAACACAATCAAGTACTCCAAACTAGATATCCTGCTCATGTTAAAGAATAAAAAAAAACACTGGTGCTTATACATATAGACCAAGTGGCCATTAAGATGGGCACTGGAATGTGACAAATATCATTAATCCAGCAATAAGAAACGTTTTTCTCAACAGCAGAATTCCAAGTTCTAACCTTTGTTAAACTCAAACAATATAATGGGCAAAAGAAGCGCCCACAGCAGAAATCATCAATTAACCTCAGGCCAAAGCAGCTCTAATAAACCAACTCAACACATTGGCTCCATACAGTTGTCAACAAAGATCTCAGTTGAAGACATCAATGACAATACCTTGGTTAAATTAGATAGGATTGCCAGAAAGGAAAAGTATTATTAAACATTTTATGATCATCCAAGCAATGGAGAAGAAATCAGTCAAACTAAATTAATGACATATGGTAAAAGGTTCAAAAGAATCACCTTTTTGGTAGTAGAGGGAGTTCTAGACCCAGTACAACAAAAAACTACAAAAATGAAAGAATATGAAAGTTGGTCCTTTAATTGTTGAGACACTTGATGAAGCGGTTCTTTGTAGAAGACCATGTCAAGACCTTGGAGTATTAAAGCCCACTTAGCCATTAAGTCTGCACTCTCATTCTATTCTCAATACACTGGCATCAAATCAATATCCCAGCCTCTTGATATTAGTTCACGAATACCATCTATCAACTTTGCTAGGGGAAGGTGGTTATGCTCAATCTCTAGTGAGGAAATGGCTGACATGCTATCAAATTCTAGTAAGCATTCCTCATCACTCGAAAGGAAAAAATTGCCATCATATTAAATGGTAATTTGTAATTGGCATTATATTCCTCGATCACTACAATAACTTTATATTTGTCAAAACCCGTGTCGAGGTGCTGAGAGGTACCCCCCCATGCTGTGACATAGGTGATACGACGTAGGTTCTCAGCCCTGTTGTATGCAGTTATCACAGCCATGGCAGCATCGTGCAGCGTCTGTGAATCCAATGTAGTACAGTTTGTCAACGTTGAGACACAGAGGAGGATGACTACGACGTGGGAGAGGAGGATCAGAGCAGCCATGTAAGATAAAGTACGCACGAAGTGCTGTCTTTGGATAGATGGCGGGGTGAGAGAGAAGGAATAGTTCTCAGTTTTTAACCAAAGCCAGAAACATAAGCCCCAATTGAATCTCACATAACCCCTCCAACTACAGCTAGTCTAGAGTAATGACAAACTGTCACATCCACACCCAACCTGCTTTAAGCGTACTCGAACCATACAACACATAATAGTTCTTATTCGAACCTAGCACTAACTTGGTCACAAGGGTCCAAGCTCCCATACCATCTGAAACCATACTCTTGTGACCAACTCCACTGATTGATCTTTTGAAACTTTCCTCTTAAACCTCCTTATTCGTCCATGTCCAGAGCATGTAGATGTCTGTCATAACATAAATTTTCCCATCCCTGTCACGTTAAACTCTCCTTAAAAGACTGGGGATCAAGATGAGGTTATTTCACAGCCATTCTTGATTTTCTAGTTCAAAAAATATCCTCCTCCATCTAGGAGCAAGTAGCCCACTCCAAACTCCACAGGCTTTTACACAATTGCAAAGACAATGAATTTGAGTCTCTTCCTACAATCCACACAGACAACACCTATGGTCTTTTCTTCGCTCCATTTTGCAGTCCAAGCAATTGTAAGGAGCTTCCCATGCATCACAATCCAAGTGTAAATTCTGACCTTTCCAGGACTTCCAATTTCCTCCCCAAATCTGATTTTAGAGCTAACAAAATTTTCACATCTATTGAGTAATTCCAATATATATCATCCAGAGAATCTCCCCCAAAAAGCACAAACTCCAAGAGAATCTGATAACAAATGTCACTGGAAAGATACTTCTCTATCATATCCTTTTTCCATTGACCCTCCCTAAAGACAAAGCCACCAATCATCTGATTGGCTTCTTCAACAGGAAGGTCTCCACTTTGTTTTGAATAATTTCAAAACCGCATATCCAGTTTTCCTTCCAAAACCTCATTTTCTTTCATGTGCCAATAGTCCACTTGCAATTATCCAACAATCGAGGGATTGCCTAGCAGATATGGGTCCATAGTTTCAAGTTAGAGTTCTACCCGTACCACATTAAAGCACGATTCCCCTTTTTTGCATCTCTCTCAAAACCTTTTCCCAATAACTTTTGCTTTCCATCACTCCCTAGGCAACCATCATAATGAATGCTTTCCATCACTCCCCAAGCAACCATCATGATGAATACCTTGTTCAACATAAAAAGGCTCTTGAACCCCAAACTCCCATCTTGTTTTAGTTTACAAATGGTGCTCCAGGTCCCTAGTTTAGCCTTTCTTTCACCCGAACTACCCCCCAAATGAACAGGGCTACACACCCTTTCCAGATTCTGTAATGCCCCTAAAAGGATAAATGGAGATTGCATAACACAAGTGGGTAGACTCAAAAAGGACCAATTTAGTTAAATTCTTCCAGTCCCAGCCAAGGACAATGATAAGGCTTTCCAGTTAGCAAGTTTTCCTTTTGCTCTATCAAGAATTATTTTGTACTTAATCTTGGTGATCTGCCCTTCCCAAATTGGAACTCCCACTTATATATCTATGTTGGATGTTGGAGGAAACCAAAGAATTGACTTATCTCCAAGATTCTCCTGTCATTCCTTTTAAGAAATAAATCATAGTTTCCTGGGCACTGGGCACTGATCCTTCCTCCAGATGATCCAAAGAATCTCTCCTTACTATCAACAACCATATAATTATGCTCCACAAAAGTTTTTATAAATAAAATAATATCATCAGCAAACATAGAATAAGATATTCCTATGCCATTTCTTCTAAATACGAACAATTTCTAAGCACTTGAATTACTTTGTCTAGAAAAATGTAAGTCTCTCCATACATAAAACAAATATATAAAGGGAAAGGGTGTCCACCAACTAGCTACACTGGACAGAAAAAAACTGCCAATGTGGGTACAATTACAGAGAATATGAATAGATATAGTAGAAATGTATATATAATAAGATCAATGAGTTCACAAAATAGAGTAGCAAGAGTCAAGGTTTCCTTGATTTAGTCATAATTGATTTTGTCAAAAGCCTTCTTCAGGTCGACTTTAATTGCCATATATTTCTTCCCATTTCTTCTCCTCCCCATAGTTTACAAAATCTTTTGTCCCACAATGATATTGTCTTGGATGCTTCTATCCGAAATGAAACTAGTCTAATTTGGAGGTACAATGTTAGCCTGTTTGGTCCCAAAATCATTTTGGTCATTCCCAATACCAAAATATTTCATTCATTAAGGATGTGAAATAAAATTGATAATTTTATTGAAGATAATTGAGAATATGAAATAAAGTAAAGTTTTTCCTATATTAGAGTTTGTGTAGGATGTGATAAAAAATTATTTATCCACAACTGCACAGCATGCTTAAAAACTTTGCCACCAACTCCTCTAACATTCCAACAAAAACTTTTCTAGTTCATCATGTATAATAGGTGTGTTGGAATTCCTCTTCAAGACAAACAGTCATCACATACAATGTGGGTGCTATTTGGTTACCATAATATCATTTGTATATCTTCATTGGACTCTACATTCTCTATAAGTTGTATTTTTCTGAATCTTCTATCCCTTCTCTAGTAAATCAGGAGCATCCACATTAACATTCGAACCTCATTCCCCAGTGCAAACAATTCCTGCTGAACCTGAGAAGGCGTTTTGGGTTTTTCAGTCCTCTAAGTAGCTTCCAGACTCAAGGATTGACATCCCTTTGAATGCTATCCAATTCTTTTCCACTCCATGTTAGGTTACTTGTTTGCATAATAATGAACCTTTTGTTTCCTTGTATAGACCTCATTCCCTTGTTTTTTTAAAGCAACCGAATTTTCTCCTTTTTCAAGTCTCTCCTTCGCCCGCCTTTCCAAAAAAACTGCTAGCTTTCCATTCTTTTTTAATTCCCTCCAGCTTTTCCCTTGATTACTCGTCTACTCTTAAAGAAATTCAAATTGCTACCCCTTATTGGATGAGCCTGGTTCCATGTTATGGTGCACCTCCATTAAAGCTTGGTATCTATTGCCTTTACTTTACAAAAACCTGCTTATTGCCTTTATTGCTTTGGTTTCTTCCATCAATAGGCTCCTCACTAGTTACCAAATTGCACTCCGTGATTCTTCTAATTCCCCTCCTTTGTCCTTGCTGTTGAATCAGCATCCATGGGCCCAATCTCTCATCAACAGCATTGCTCACTGGCTTTCCAGCATGGGTTCCAACTCCAACCAAACCCTCAATCTCACACTCGGGCAACATATGGCCATATCTACCACAACTGAATCATACGTTTTGCAAGTTGTCATACACAATGGCACAGACTTTCTCTCTAAATTTGAATTTAGATAGTAAAGGTTAACATAGATCAACCTCTACTCAAGTTCTTGCATATTTCCCTCGAGTTGCCAATTAAGCTGTGTTGACTTTGATGACCCTTCCAATGAAGCTTTTGATGCACCAAAGGATCTTCTTGTCACAACATTCAATAGAAACCCTTGAAATTCTTACCGACACATGAGTTCTGTGAAAAATTCACTTTCTGATCAAAATCCCTAAAACAAAATTCTTGCATATGCAAGTAGTGTTCTAAAATGGTCCAATGTCCCCCAAGAATTGCGCATGTATAATCTTTCACGTGAGCAAATCTCACAACGTGATGGTCATTGCCAAGTAGAGTTCTTCTAAGGTCTCTTGATCTTTGTTTTCTCCTCCCCAGATAACTTTATTGCAGGGCAATTTCATCTTCTTCAAAATCAACAACCTCCTCTTCTTCATGACTCATGGTCTCCCATCCATCTTCCACAAGAAAAGGATTCCCCATCATATTTTCTGAGTTATCATAGTAATTTGTTTGATAAAGCTTAAGTTGCTTAAGTAATTTAAGCAGCTTAACTTTTTAAGTTGCTTAAGCCATATCCTAGATATCTTAAACTTAAACTACTTAACTCATCATCTCAACAACTTAAGCTGCTTGATCTACTTAAAAATTAAAAAACATTCATGAAAACCATTTGGACAAGAATTAAACTTAGGCAGCTTAACTTACATATAAAAACCGTTTGGATATATAAATGACTTAGGCAGCTTAAATTTTGAGTTAAACAGCTTAGCTGTAGTATTAAGCCTTTACCAAACGGGCAACACGTATTTTCTTCTCCCCTTTGCCATGCTGAAGTTCCAAATGTTACTGCTTCCATGAAGGATTTTCCTTGAGTTCCATTCCTTGACTCATCCAAGTTTGCTCTTCTTCTCTCTGTTGATGCTTCTCTATAGGAAATCAGCTTCCTCTTTAGAAGTTGCTGTCCCATTCCTCAGTCAACATTACTTCTCAGCTCCAGAGAATGTCACGACTCAAAAGATTTACTGATATCATTAGCTTTACATAATTCACAAAAAAACTGAACAGTCCACTACTACACGTTAGTAGATTATTATGTAGACCACCTATCTATTATCACTAAAACAATATCATATGTTTGAAACCACTGACCAACGAACTTCCATTATGAATGAATGAATGATGATGGTAAATTTAATACCAATTGAATGTAAATTTGACATTTCCATGAAATTGTTGAAAATTCCTCCCGCATCAAATTGCTTAAGGCACATATAACTGTGACCAAGCTAAAACCAAAACTACGAAATTGAGCCGTCCAAAGCCTCAAATATGTATCAAAGAATGCTACCTAGACATTATCCATAGTGTCCCCAAGAATTATATAACCAAAAGATAAAATAAAAGTGCAATAGCTTTATCTTCAAAGCTTTATAGCTCATTTTCAACAATGTTCTTTCATATCCCTTATCTTTATCTCATCATAATTGAAATGCCAACAGAGTACATTTACAAAGCCACATAACACAATTTAAGATAAGAGTAATAATATTTACCATGAAATTGGGAAAATATTGTCAAAGCAACAAAGAAGTTAGAAATGCATCAACACATTAAAAGGATGAAAGAATTTGTGGTCAAATGGGTTGTCATTCAGTCAAAATTCCAGAAAAGAAAGATCATTTTAACAAACACAAATTTAGAAATCGGTAGAAGGTAATCAACTTTCAAGAGTTGAATCAAATGAAATGTAGCACCTGGTTCTTGAGATATGGATGAAGGGTTACAATAAACTGTGATGGATCTGTTGCCGGTGTACAGAGCATTGGATCCACAAGGCAAAATGATTGTAAAGCAAGAACATATGGAAGTGCAAGGACATCCTCCTCATCAGTACTTGCTTCCTCAACCTGAAAAGTTGTAAGATTCCAAGTGAACTTGATAAACAAAACAGTATGAAGAAAAGAAAATGGTTATAATCCATTGAAAAGCAAACCTGCAAAATTCTCTCTAATAAACGCCTGCATATCAGCTCACAGCGCTTCCGTACAGATGCCAGGGAAACAGCATTTAAGCCAGTAGCCTTAGCTGATTGTGGAAGAAAATCAAGTGCTAAATTGCGCTTTATGATAGTAACAAGATGACTATGATTAGGCATCTTCCTTAATATATCGACAATTTGTTCTGTCTTTGTTGCGATTTCCGTAGGTACACAACTACTATCACCAACAAATTTCGTGTGGCAACCAGAGGGTTCCTCAAACCACAACTCATAAAATGTTTTGCAAACCAGATCCTGTCAATCATCAAAGGCAACGGGGATGACCTTGGGATGAGAAAGAAATGCAATTCGAGTATAATATGAACCTCTAGACAAAAAAGTAGAAGATATCAGCCAATCCACAATGCCAACTTACAGAATGTCTTCCCAAGGAGTACATTATTACTATAAATGTTAATGACAGATCATTTTACTTTTCCTTGAACAAACTAGGAAAATTAAGCACCAGTATAATACACATTTTTTCCTTCCATGACATCATATACCCAGTAGCATTCAACATAATTCACAAAAACAAATGTATGGACATCATTCTGGTTTAACAAGACCAAAATATCATCACTTACTAAATGCATTCCTACCACGGAAATGGATGTGACATAACTAGCAAGATGCAGTGCCTTTTTTTGGCTTTTTAATTTATTTCCACACATAAGACAGTTGGGTTTGTAAGATCCTCCTCTTCCAAATAATATTAGGTTAAGAGAATCAACTTATGTGAGCTCCATGTCTGTTGTAACTAGCCATTATATCATCAAAAGTCATCATCATCAATAGCTTCGTGCCAACTATTTGGGGTTAGGACTGCGTATCATTTTGAGCGGATACTCCTGCTATACCATATATCCTCGACCAAATTGAAGAACATAATGGTTACATATGTTCAAATTTAAACACATCCTATTAATTCCAAGATATGAACTAACATTTTATTTTACACCTTACATAAAACTCCAAATTGAAAAACTAATTTTATTTCATCCCGCGCACATCCTATAATGAAAATCAACTTCGTTTCACATATTACATAAATTTTAATAAAACTTACATAATTTGATTTTAAACTGAAACAAATTTACATTTGAATATCATCCAAACAAGGTGTAAAATATAATGCAAAAGACAAATCAAGACAGTGGTACGAGAAATGATGGTTCAACATAACACAAAATCGTAATTTCATTTCAAAGGTTACTAGCGCTGAAATAAATCAACAGTTCCAAAATGAATAATCTTTTAGGTGTACTAAAAGAAGGTGGGAATGGAAACTTCAGCAACTTAATCTTACAAGGTTTCAGACTGAGCAAAAAAAAAGATTAATGTGCCTAACTCACCTGCACACTAGATTCCTCATCAGTGATACGAGAGATAACCTCGATAAAAGCATCCGTTGTTTCTGAAAAGCTGGTATTTGAAGTGCATAAATCTTTGATAATTTTAATTGCGCGTTTACGCACACTTACTCCTGTGTCTTTTATTCGTTCAGACACCTTTCCAAAGTACTGCCATTACACAAATAGCATGATAAAACTAACTAAATGATCAACTAAGTCCGGAGCAGAAGTACAAGGTGTGATATGTACCTTTAATCCAACCTCAGGATGAGATGCAATGTATCTACCAACAAGTTCAAGGGCAGCCTCACGGACAGATATTGCAGAGTCACAGAACCTGCCCTCAACAGCAACTTGGACACGTTCCTCACACAAAACCTCTGGATCAGCTTCAACAATTGAACTAACCTGCACATCAGAAAGAATGTTTGAAGATAACTAGCAAGGTTTTGATGGTTGGAATGAAGAACAAAAGGTCCAGCAAGCACAAATAATGCTCACCGCACGTAATGCTTTTGCCCTTAATATGGAAGAGCCTTCTCTCAAACTTGCCTGAGAAATATTTGTTCAGGGAAACTATAAAATTTATCTCATTATATTGCAATAAAGGGGAAAAAGAAGCAAATAAATAACAGAAAATGCTGTGGCATCACAGTTTTGTATAACATCAAAAAGCCTACGCTATCATCAGTCCCACACAAACAGAGCACATGCAGAAAAAAGGGCCAAAACGTAAAAAGAAAAATTACTTACTAGAAGATGTGCAAGAATTGTATCAAAACCTCTCGAAAAGGAATGGTTTTGCCCCAAAGCTAAGCATATCCTTTTAGCCCAATCCCTTGACAACGCTAAAGCTCCCACAGAATCCCGCAAAACTGCTTTTGACTTTAATCTAGCAATAAGGTAAATTACCTTATCTGGAGATAGAAAGTTGTCCTTGTACCACAGGCAAAGATAGAACCTGCAAGAATGCTTAAAGAATTACTGCCTTTAAAATGTCAAATGTACAATAAGCAAACTGCTACACTGACTAACCAACGAGTAAACAGATTTGAATCATCTTGCTGGATAGTTTCCTGAAGGTAATTCAAAAGAATTTGTTGAACGACTTCTGATTTTGGAATCACATCAGACGCTTTGGAAGCATTAACTGGTGCATCACTGCTGACTTTGTTGTTATCTTTACTTTCAGACTTGCAGTACGATTGCAGGATGCATAGCTGCTTTTCACAAAGGCAAAAATGACACAACCAGCCCTGGACTAACTTGTCTTGCACAGAAATTCCTAAACAATCCACATGAAACCATCTATGGCAAACTTGACAAACAATGTCCAAGCTTTTTCCATTAGAACAAACAGAACAAAACTTTTTAACTTTATTACTCGCATCAGTCTCCCCATCGGCCAACTCTTGCAAAATCCACAACCTCTCTCTCCTACAAGCGGCAGAATCACGTTTTAACCTAGCTGCGATTGCTCCAAGAACGTCAACAGCCATGCAACGAGCTGAGATGTCCTTTGACTTAAGTCCAGCATTTTGGAGCAGCACGATGCAGAGAACCTGCATACAATTCATCGTTAATAGAGTAGAAATGATTAGAAGGAAGTTGTGTTCACTAATCATCACCTGTAAGATGGAAGCAGAAGCAGGGTACTCAGGCAAATTCAAGGTTGTGAGAAGATCTGACACAAGACTTTCCAAGGCCATTTTCGACTCTGACAAGTCCTGAGCCTTTGTATTGGTACATCTCTCAATTACCTTAGTCCATAATGCACATCCTACCGTGTTAGCTAAAGCAAGGCATTTCAATGGGTAATTGTCAGCGATCTGAGCGCTTAAAATAGCATCCACACTTGACGCCGTCTTTATAGCATCTGGAAGGTTGGCACTAAACTGTGCCAACTGAATCAATAACGCTGTTATCATCTGAATCTGCTTATGCTCTTCATCAGGTAGGTGGTAAGCTCTAAGGGAACGCTTTGACAATTGCAACTTTGGAAGGAGATGAAGAGTTTCCTCCAACAACAAATCTCTTTGCTGTGGGTACCATGCAAACACCTGCTCCAAAGTAGATAGGTCAAGGTAACAATAACCATTATAAATCTGGCAAACATAGTTGACACATTTAAGGCAAATAATTAACATGCTAGCAAACTTATTACCCCACAAAGCAAATTGATAGACTTCAACTGCAAGAGCTGTATATTGTCAACCAAGAAAGTGGAAATGCTGGCTTTCATTAGCTGAAAAATACAACTATCTGATAGCCGTACAACTGAAAGAAGATCTTTAATATCGTCTAGGATAGAGCAAAGCTTCTGAGCCACTGCATAAACAGCAGCGGGAGCCCTGATTCAAAGGAAATGAAATTTTCAGTGGTAAATCTCAACTACAAAATGAAAATTGATGACAAAAGCAACACTAAAGCCTCTGTTTGGAGTAGTTTTTTGAGTTGTTAGAGTTCATTTTAGGCCACACAGAAAGAAAGTTTTTTAATGTAATGATGTAAAATACAGTTTTTTTTTATTACAATATGTGTAGGTTGTGAAATAAAATTGATTTTTAATATTGAAATTTATATAGAGAAGTGAAATAAAATTGTTTATATATTAGATGTAAAGTAAATATAAAAAATAGTGGGATATTTTAGGCCCCTTCACAAACGGAGGCTAAGAAAGTTATAAAATTACTTGTTCCCAATATGCTTTTTTGAGCTTATATTGTGAATATTGCGTCGTTTTTGCCCCAATGGAACATCATCCATATCATCATCATCTTCCTCGGCCCCTAAAAAAACAATGATGGAGTATGATTATGCACAATAAAGTGACTACAAACTCCCCACTATTGATTCTCAAAAACTAGCTAAACCATATGCATGACTTAACTGAAAACTATTCTTTTCAAACTTCTCACTATATTAATTATCAGCTGAAAAATAATAAATCAAGAAAGACAAAGTCATATTTTTCAAGTATACCATCCAAATCACCATTGTCATTTGGCTTATGATGTACTTGGTAAAATGGGTTACAAGTTGCCATGATCTCCAATATTTGATGCCTAGACAGGTCAATGATCCTCTCAATAATCTGAAACAGTTGCAGTCAATTCAATTTTAACGAAATAATTGAAGTCATTAAAGCCAACAACAAGGGAATCAATTGATAACATAATGAAAAGAATCAATATAGTTTCAAAATAAGCAATAGAAACAGCAGATACATACCTCTTCCTTGTATAACTGCTTTGGCATGTCTTGATGGGTCATGATCACTAAAACAGCATGAGTAGCCTCAAGAGCATGCAACACTGCTGGTAAAACTTCTGTGCAACACTTAACAAGAAAGCATACATCAATCACAATCAGGGATCTTAATAGCAATTACAGCTGTTCTCATTTTTTTTTGTGATAGTAAATTACAGCTGTTCTTGAGGCTGACATAAATGGCACATTTCAGGTAGATATGAACTGATAGAGATTCATGAGTATTCATGCTTAACCTTGAGAGGATGAGCAGAATAACACTACAAAACCTTAGCAAAGAAAGTGAAAGTACCAAAGCATTGAGAATACAGAAAACAAACTACCTAAATTCAATGCATTAAAAGCACAAGGCTGAGGCAAATTAGACTACATTAAAATGTTTGTGCTGATAACTACTGCAACAGATCATATCAGGGACAAGACACTAGGATAAGTTAGCATCATCAGCATTTCATGTCATGTGTTGGACAAGAAACGCTTCTATATTACATTTAGAGGTCTCTCTTACTTTGATAATTGAGCCCACCACATCCAATACACATTTACAGGCCCCTCTAGTACCTCAACAAGCTTGTTGCCCAAATTTTGGCCACCATAATTCTCATTAAGCACTTCACTAACCATTCAAATTCAGAAAACTCAAAATCTGATCCCAGAATTTGCTCTGATCTTCCATTATCACTCTCAGAACTAGTTAATCAAACAAGAAAGAAAGCACATCATCAATTAGTATTTGATATTTACACTTGGACTTTTAGACTAAATTCTTATAGTTAAAAGAGGAAGTCTTATTACGAAAAACAAAAAGGCCGAGTGGCGTCCAGTAAGCATAAAAAAAAAACAATATCTTCAAAGATGCTGTTAACATTCTAAGTTCATGCCTGCAATAGTACAATCATGGTATCCTTAGCTTTGATAAAGGGAAAAAAGATGAACAACTACAATGATTATTTGATTGGAAAAGTAAGCAGTTGCACCAACTGAAAAAGAATATGTACAGGAAGTAAATGCATACAGAATTCAAATAAAATTTGTTTTGCTGCCTAGTAACTCTTATGCCCAGTACAGGATATACAAAATTACGGGTACTCCACAAGTGGGAGGGTGGAAAATCAGTTCACATGAAGTATGGCACAAAAACAACTGCATAACGTTACATTGATGACATATAAAGAAAGCATTCAAGAAACTGAATACAAACATAACATCTAGTTTCATCTAAGTATAAACATCTCATGGACTATAATTAGATCCATAACAAAGTTGATCACATTGTTGTTTTCTAGGGCACACTTATCTTTTTCTCTCTGCTTGTCCATCTCCGCTAGCTCTCTTTCCCTATTATCCAATATATATAGGACCTTAGTGTGAGAATCCCTCTGTTAGATTAATTCATGCCTTAGTGATTGAATCACTACTCTGGAACTGCTATTCAATCCAAAAAGGTCCATTACATCAATTGGATCTAATCTCCAGGAAGTCTTTTATCACATAATGATACTCCAAAGGCACGAGCAATCCAAGCTTTAACTATCCTAGAGATGTTCTCATTTCTTCAAATAATAGAACAAGATACTAAGGCTCTATTTGATTTGCCCATGATTATAGCCAAAATGACCTCTAACTTTTAAATAAAATAAAATAATATTTTATTTTTTATCATCAATATACAAACTTTAACATAAAAAAATTTACTTTATATCACATCCTACACAATTTTCAATACATCAATCAATTTTATTTCTTATATTTTTTTAATAAAAAAGTTGAAAGCCATTTAGCCAAGATGATAGTCAAAATAGTCTCCAACCAAATAGAGCCTTAAGAGCCTATTTGGCAATAAGACTAATTTGACCTTACCATAAAATTGTGGTCTTATCATGATATATATATATATATATGATGAGAAATAAAATTAGTTATATTAAAATTATGTAGTATGTGAAAAAAATTGATTTATGTATTAAAAATGATATAGGATGTGAAATAAAATGAATTTTTTATATTAAAAATTGTGTATACAATAACAACAATAACGAAACTTTAATTCCACTAGGTGGGGTCGGCCATATGAATAATTTATTTTCATTGAGCTCTATCAATTAATAAATTCTTATCTAGATCTAAGTGAGTAAGATCGCTCCTTATAGTTTTTTGTCATGCCTTCTTTGATCTCCCTCTTCTTTTTTGTACATGGACAAAATTCAATAACTTGATTTTCTTAACTGGAGCTTCAATCGGCCTACGATTCACACATCTAAACTATCTAAACCGCATTTCTCTAAGTTTATCCTTAATTGGTGCAACTCCAACTTTCTTGTGAACATAATCATTTCTTATTTTATATTTTTGTGTATACCCACATATCCACTTTAGTATCCTCGTTTCTACAAGACTTATTTTATTTATCTATTTCCTCTTTATAGGCCAGCATTCAGCACTATTATATTGAAAATTGTGTATAATATTATAAAAATTAATTTAGTATTATTTTTAAATTTTTATAATGAATAAATTATTTTAGCCTTTGACATAACCAAAAAAAGTATGAAGACCAAACAGGCCCAAAAACTATCATACCAAGGTGTTACTAGTTCTTCCATCATTCTTAATTAGTAATAGTAAATTTCAGCTCAACTAAAATTAGCTTAGGTACCTAGACTTCCTTCAACAAATTATAAAAATCATGTTAACTATCAACCTCTTTGTCTTCTGATGCCCTCATCCATTATCAACATTCATGTGTAGCTTAAGTTAACATTACTTGATATGGCAAGTTAACATCATAGCACATCAACTCCTCATGAGCTCCCTCAGAGCATGTAAGAGTCACTTACAATTTGCCTCAACATAGCATCCTAAACTTGGAGAATTTGAAAAGAGTTTCGACTCAAAATATCATCCTGAAGGGCTGACAATTAACACGATGGAGCACAAATAACATGAGTTTGGCCCATCTACCAAATCAAGCACCACGGTCACCAGTCGAGGGAGACAAAGTAAGGCGTGGGATCACTTTGATGTAATAGTAAATCCAAATAAGTGATCCATCTAGTCTCAAGTACATTGTTGTTTGTAGGGCTTGTAGAAATCAATATTCTTACAAACCAAGTGCACACATCGTGAGATTAATATGATAAAAAAACATCTAATTAGGTTACATAGCGTGTCAGTTGACATTTGCTCAAGGTTCCCAAAGGCAAATTAATCCACAAAGTAGATCTATGGTTTGGCCATTCAAGAACAACAAGCACGTAAATGGTTAGTTTGTTTCATAGAAAGATATGTATAAAAGCCATCACAATAAGTTAAATAACCAATTATCTTGGTTATTTTATTTAGTGTATACATACTGCATATCAACTTATGCCTAAATCATAACAGGGAGAATAATTGTGATTATAGAAGTAATCTTTCAGCTTCATCATTTTGCATGCTAAAAGTTCGAAGGTCTAGCTGAAGCAAAATCTCGGAACCAACAATTGAATTTAGTGATCGAGTCAAAAACAATAGTTTTCACTTGGGTTAAAATTTATCTAGTTGAAGCAACTCTCATTAATTATGAGGATTAATATTTTATATTATAGACTGTAATATCATCTTTTTTGTAATTGAAATCAAAATTTACTAGAATTTTAAAGATGATTAAACTTTATATAAAAATAGGGTATCAAATCCAATCGCAATAAGGTTGGAATCTGTGATCGGGGATTGGTTCCCAGATTCAACTCATGGACAAAATTCAGAACCAGATGCAATTAAGACCTGATAAAACCGATTTTCATCTAATCAAGGTCCAATAGAAGGACCAAAACCAGTCCAATTTGGTCCGATAAGCATCCCTAATTTCCACTATGCAGTTGACATCAACTTCATAAAAGGATCCAACACAAACACTTGGGATTGCGGAGCAGCCTAACAACTTTCTCCACACAAATGCCAACAATTTAAAGTTCTTGATATAACTGAGGATTTTTTCAATAGCCTTTGACAAATACAAATGTTTATGTGTAAATATATATCACTATATATGTGAATATATACATTTATACAAGAACAATGTAAGCATTCATATACGTATGTACATGAATGCTAACAAAGATTGGTTGTACAAAGATCATTTTGTTGCCAGAAGACAATTACAGTATCATTTAACGAATGCATGCCTGATATTTTCATTCTCATAAAGAAACGAAAACATGCAATGAGACTTACATTTTCATCAGCAACAGACAATCCTTGTCCACATTGAATCTGCTGATCTAGAACATTTATGAGTCTCAAAAGAGTCTCAAGAGGAACCAACTGCAATATTTTCTTTGCACGAGCAGATATTATCTCGTTCATCAGCTTCTTGATGTCACTAAGAGGAACAGATTGTCCCTCATATCCCCCTATATCATCTGCAAGTTCTGCTTTCCCACAAAAGTCTTCCACCATCTCACAAAAGCCACATACTAGATCTGTGATCAAAGGTGAAAATCTTAAACATGAATCTAAGAATAAAAACCAAATAGAAAATATCAAACCTTCATGTTCAGGAGGACCAGGCCCAGATGAGAGTGATCCCAGATCACTTTCTTTCTTCTTAGCTTTTGGCTTTCTAATACTAGTAGAAGCAAATGGCTCCTAAAGCACAAATTTCATGTAAAATTTTGTTTTTCTTACAATAAAAGAGCAAATCACAAAAAGGCAGAGAAAAAGAAGTGCACTGACATGAACAACATCGCTGTCCAAGTGCTTGACAAAATTGTCTTCAAATCCCTGATGTCCTTGACCAGTACCGGGGATGTTTTCAACACAGGGTTTCTGTTCTGGTAATTCATTTTGATGATTGGGTGCCCAAAAAAGACCTGAGAAACTTGAACAACATAAATTAAGGTAAGGATGCAAATATAATTTGAGAACTAATTATAGGAAGAAAGAAGTGTTTAGAAACACAAACTCACATGGAATAATTTAGAAATTTCAAGAAATAAAGGTTATTGGCCAGACCATCTGACTATTATTTTACAGTTTCCATTTTTTAAAAACAAAACCTACCTCCCTGGATAGTGGATTTTTGGACAAGTCTAGCAATGCTGGTAAAATATTTAAAATTGAGACTCGCTTTGTTTTTAAATCAAAATAGATTTCATTTCAACAGTTTGAGTTTAGTTGCAAGTCATAGGAACATTTAAAATAATTTTCGAGTGAAATTCAGGTTTAGAGTGATTTGCTTGAATCAAAATACATTTGCATAAGTGAAAGAAAATTCAGGAGGGCTTAAAATAAAGGGAATTCAAACTGAAAAAATGAAACACATAATACAAGAATTACAAGTTAGGTAATTCTAAGAAGAGGTGGCAATGCTATGATATTAGATGAGACAAAAGTCTCATTATATGAAAACCTCAACAACATCTGGCATATTATCTACAATAACAAGCTTATAGAGAATGATGTCAATCATCGAAACAAGATAAGATGGTTGAAGTGGAGCGCAAATACAAAAAGTAATATGTCTATCAAGTTATCCAATTGGCTGAGCTTAATTCTTATTTCGTACAGTTTCAAAACAGTGTTCAATGCCTGCTTCCTCCAATTTCAACAAATACCTTTTTGGCAAGTCTTCCTTCCATTAAAAAAACAAAACAAAACAAAAATTGGGTGATTTTTTGCCAAATAAAAATTGCTATATTTAAGTAAACCAAATTTGATCTTAAACAATTTGAGTCAATTTCCCATTGTCCAAATATACTGAAACTCTATAAATTGCTAGTCCTAAGCCCTGGTTTATCTACCCGAGAACAAGTAAAAAAGGCACTAGTGCAGCTAATAAGGTTTTCAACATTTGAACTTCAACATGACAATTATTGAATAAACCAGTAAAACGCATCAATGAGAACCATCACATAGCCTTGTCCATAAAATACAAAAGGAGGACGGAGAAAAAAGTGAAGGAGTCCACAGGGAGTGAGAACAGCAGTATGCTGAGAATTGAGTATAATTTACCTGCAGAAGAACACTCAAAAGATACAGAGTCGTACTTCAGGACCTCATCATAAAGCTTTGAAACTTCAACTGAGCTGGATTGGACATTCCAAGCCGCCTTCTTTAAATTTCTAAAACGAGGAACCAGTTAGTGCAACTCATTCGACTACAAAGGAAAACCCCACTGAAAAACCAACGACAAGCGAGATCAATTTATTAGCGGTTGCAGCGAAAGCATACAAATAATTGACATCGCAGTCTCTTAGCAAGTCCGCGATAGTGTTGGCAACAGCTAAGACCTCCGGTCGGTCGCCGCCGCCGCTGTGCCCAGACACGTCCTCAAACAGCCAGAGCGCCGGATCCGCCGCGCCGAGGACCACCGGGAGCGATGGCAAAGAGAGGAAGGAAGCAATCTCTGAGTGAGTGGTATTGGAGAGGCGGCAGGCCTTTTCGTAGCCGATGCCCTGGTAACACTCCATCGATATGTCAGGGAGAGAGGTGGCGCGGCGGATCAAGCAGCCATTAGGGTTAAAGCGAGTTTGGAGAAGAGCGAGGTTTTCGAAAATTTTGAGAAGACGACGAAGAGCAGGAGGTAGCAGTAGTGAAAATGGCGCGGGAGAGAGAGAGAGAGAGAGAGAGAGAGAGAGAAATCGGGAGAGGTGGGAACTTCTAGCCCTCCGAAATCGGGATTGTCTGAGAGACGACCAATGGAACGCAGCAGACGAGCGCCGCGTGACGATGAAAAACTGCCTAAATTCCAATTTTAGCCTTCACATTCGTCCGTATTATTAGTTTGACGATTAATTGAAGGGTTAACTGATAAATTAATTCAAATTTCAAATAATAATTTCCCATAATACTCAGTTTTAAGAAATTTAGAAAATACTACAACTTTCTCAATTGCAAACTTCACAAGCACTAGGGATGCAGTAGAAGGCAGCGCCAGTAAGTTATTCAAGCTATGTATGCACAAAGAGTAATACAATAATATTTATTATAAAATTTATTCAACTATGTCGAGCGCTAAATCAACTTTCAACAATAGGTTATAAGTCTGATGATAACTGTTACAGTTTTAAATAAGTCTAGGAAAGCATTTGGTTCAATGTTATTTTAGTGTTATATTATATTATTTAGATAATATAATTATTTAA
Organism: Apostasia ramifera; assembly: GCA_019297695.1. NCBI lineage: Eukaryota > Viridiplantae > Streptophyta > Magnoliopsida > Asparagales > Orchidaceae > Apostasia > Apostasia ramifera. The sequence continues at coordinate 164,069 of JAEMOT010000671.1, forward strand.
TTTAATGACATGTATAAATAATTTTTTAAAAATTTATGAAATTATTATTCAAATATAATTTTTAGATTATTTAATATAATATCAAGGTAACATTGAACTAAACGCTCCCTAAAAAAGATCTATGAAAATTAAACTTTATACAAGCTTATCATAGAAGGGAATCCTTAAAAAGAGTTGCTCAACACAATGAGGCTATGAAGGGCCGAGGAAAGCACTTAAGATAGAGAAGGAGAAAAACTGAGAGCTCACAACTCTTTAGATACTTGCGACAATCTTTTCCATTTAGTGGACTTTACTCGCCTTCAAAAAAAAGCTCATAGAGACTAATGCGTAAGGCTTTAGCTGCATTGGAAGGCTTCTATTATTAATTAATAGAGATTTACCTTTTTGATTTTTGCTCTTCTTTTTTTCGTTTCACTTGACTTCAATTAAGGTGATTCTTTTTCTTGATGAGAAAGACAAGATTTTAAAGTATTGTCAGAACTTGCTTCTTTGTTAACTTGGAAAATCTAAAGATTTCTATGAAAATGTGTTGATCGTTGACAGATTTATTCTTACGAAGTGTTGTACGTCTTTATAACATAAGCTTTTGCAGTTTTGCATTTGTGATATCTTATCATTTCATTGATTATTGATGTATAGTGACTTTTTCAATAATTGAAATTGATTAAGGGGACCTTTAGTTCGTTGTTATCTGATGTTATGTTACGTAATCTAGATGTCATGATATTTAGATGTGATTTTTTTACTAATAATTTTATAATCCAATAGAAAACTATTTGTAAATATTATTAAACCAAATAATTGCCTTCTCTAAATAACATAACATAACATCAAGATAATATTGAGCCAAACGCCCCCTAAGAGAATTCAAGCGCAGCCTCATTAGTTCAACAAGGTATTGCAAAGAGACCTTTTGTCATCCTTTCTAGATCTTCTACACTAGGATTGTAGTTCTTGTCTTCTTCTTCTTTCTTGTGATGGCCAAGTCCTCTTTGGCCCTTAATTCAAAATTATCGAAGTGGGCGATAAAGACAATGCACTTCCAGTCCATACTTTGCCCTTATTTGATTTATGTCCGAGTTGAGCAAAATTATTTTTAAAAAAAATAAAATAGCTTATATAATTCTCAATATATCAACTAATTTTATTTAATATTTTCACAATTAACTAACTTTATTTTTTAGCATATATATCTTTAAAAAAAAATATATTTTGTTAGGTTTTCAACAGCTCCTCTTGTGCCTCTTGCAAATTGGTCAAGGAAGATGCTTGATGCAACACAAAATCATGGGGCAATCACAAGGATGTCTCATTTAGGCACCCAAAGTCTTCAAATGGTACTAAAACACTAGTCCCAAATGGGACTAATGATCATTTACTATAAAACTTTTGTTGAAATTTTTTATTACTTCGAAACTCATGATGTTGTTAGCGTTTAAAGCATTTTGAATGTTCAAGAGGACTTGGCCATCATAAGATTATTTTTTGATGGTCATCTATTCAACCCTTTATTCAAAGAAATTTTTTGTTAGAGAATATGAAATTCCACCATCTTTTAGCATTCAAATTAACCCGAGATTTGATCCAATTTTAGCAAATTGACTATAGTATCATAAAAGATTTTCTTTGATCATCAGGTAGATTTTTCTAGTAACTCCAATAAAGACTATAGTAACTTTAATATCACTAGTACGGAATAGTTCTGTTACAGTAGTTCACAATAGCTAAAAAAAATATTCAAAAACCGATGTATATACTTTAACTGTAAAAAATGTAAAAATATATCACAATGATTGTAACAGGTGTAGTAGAAAACTCTATTACAATGGGTGATAAAATCACCCACCATAATAGAGTTCTTTATTACAGCAGGTGATTCTATCACTCATTGTAATAGATATACCTATTAAAGCGGGTGATTCTATCACCCACTGTAGTAGGCAGTATATTTTTTTATGATTTTTTTAAATAATAATATAACAACTAAGTCTTAATCCCACTAGATGGAGTTAACTACATGAATCCTTTATTTTCATTGGGCTTTATCAATATCAAATTTTTATCTTAATAATAATTTAAGTTTTAAACCTTTAAGCCCATTCAATAATATGTTTATGCAGATTCCAAACTATATTACAAACTCTTTAATATGTTTATTTTGAATTCATACATTATCTCGAGTATGTACAGGATTTTCACTGCTTAATTATTTCATATGCTTTTCAATGTATGGATCAACAATTGTAGTATTACATCTGTCTGTTATTAAATCTTAAATTCAAAAACTTGGATATAATTTATCCAATAAAAAATTCAGTGTTCAAAATACTAATTTAGAATGAGACCCAGTTCAATCATAAATTACCAGCCTAGATATATCATATCCTCGTAGAAAGAAAGCCAAACATTACAAGCCACGTACACCCCTATCCTCTCAGACCGCTTCTCTCTTCTCTGAGAGAGAGAGAAAGAGAGAGAGAGAGAATGGATACTGTAGGCTTCTGCAGCAGGAGGCCGTTCATGGCGATCCAGAAATCAACGAAGCTCTCAGCTACAAGAAAGGTATGTAAAAATTCCTCTCATATCTATTCATTATTCATTATTCGGCTGAAAGTTCCTCTACCCATGACCGGCAGAGCTCCACAACCGTCTTTCCCGGGCCCCGTCCTCCAAACTCCGGCGGCCCGCCGGCCGTCAAGCTCCTCTCCAACGTAGAGAAGCTCCGGCTCCTCACCAAGGCCGAGAAGGCCGGGCTCCTCTCGCTCGCCGAGAGCCTCGGCCTCTCTCTCTCCACCGTCGAGAGGCTGGGGCTTCTCTCCAAGGCCGAGGACATCGGGGTCCTCTCCGCCGCCACCGACCCGAAAACCCCGAGCTTTCTCCTCTCTCTCAGCCTCCTCCTTCTTGCCGCCGGGCCTGCTTTCGTCTTCTTCGTGCCGGAGGAGAACGCCGCCGAGGTCGCCGCTCAGGTCGCCGTAGCCCTATTTTCCGTCGTCGGTGGATCCGCGGCGTTCGCTGCCTCAAGATTCGTGTCCAACTTGCAGAGGGCAAACTGAAGCTTTTCCAATTTAATAATTATTAGACTCTGTTTTTGTTTATATGTCATGGGAATTAAAATATTTAATAGGAAGATTTGTAAATTCTAAAATAATATTTATTGCAATATTGGAATTTTATGAATTTAAGTATAAAATAAAATAAAATAAAATTTATATTAAAATTTAAGTTAAATGTGAAATGAATATAGTTTATGGTAGTGTTTTTTAGGCCTAGTCAAATAATTAAAACTTATAAGTTCTGTTAGTTGAGGTTTTTCAATTTAATCATATTTTATTTTTTTCCAATCAAGTTTCTTGATTTACATTTCTTAATTATTGTTCGGATGTTAGTATTCTGTCTAAATATGATAAAAAATATTTAAATTATTGCGTGATTGCTAGAGTTTGGTTAAAATAATATGATATGTACTGAAATGTTCTTTAAATACATGTCTTGAGCTTAAATTTATCGATAAAGTATTGAATAATTGTATAATTTTTATTCAGTTTGAATACATTGGCACTTAATAAATAAATCTCTATAAATGTTTTTATTAAGTTGAAATTCTTTGATATGATACTAAATAGTTATATAATTATAGATATTACGTTAAGAAATGTTGATATGTATAGATAAGTCTCTAAATATGTGTATTAAGTTTTAATAATTTGATATAACAAATGTACATTATTAAATTCTGAGTATTAACTTATAATACTTTGATATGTAATAGATCGATACCTTATAGCAATAAAATAATTCAAATACATTAAAAAATCATCGAGTAGCTAAATAATTAATAAAATTCAGTTAGAACAACTTGATATGCATGAGATCGGCCTTTAAATGCATATCCTTATCCTAAATTCCTTGATACACTAATGAAGAGTTGTATAATATTAATTGTTTAGTTTAAATGTGTTAATACGTAACAAATTATTTTTTACAAGCGTATACCAAATTGAAAAATATCGATATATTTTCAGATAGTTGCATAATTGCTAGTGTTTAGATAAAATAGCTTGATATAAATAAAATCGGTCTTTATACATATTTATTCAGTTTGAATATATCAATTTAATTAGTATAAGTCGTGTAATTATGATATTCATTTTAAAATACTATGATATGTAGTGAATCAATGTTTGAAAGCTAGTATTTTATTCAAATATGTTAAAAAATCAGCGAATGATCATATAATTATTAGTATTTAATTAAAATACCATGATATGCAATGAGTAAGTCTCTAAATGCATGTAATCAAATTAAATTAATTAGTAGGGCAACGAATCGTGGTATAAATACTATTGTTTAATTCAAATATATGTATTTGAAGAGAATATATGCAATTTGACGTTGATCGTATCTAAATGAAGGTATTTTAAAATAATACTCTGATTAAAAGACTAATATTTGCTATATCGATGTATTTCGATCGAAAATTGATATTTGGCGATCTATTAGGGACACTTGATTGCGTTTTAATCTAATACCGGCAATTACACATCTATGTAATTGTATAACGATCAAGGTTAAGCGAATAGGTACTTTTAGAGACTGATTTATGATATATCAATAAATTTGAAATAAATAGTAATATTTTTACTAATGTTCATTGCGTTAACGTTGAATTCAAGTGGAGTACAAGCATTTAAAGTACAATTCAATGCATAATAAGTCATTTTAACTGAATATAAGCAATTGTGTGACTATTAAATTAATTTTTTGTTATATTTGAAGAGCATATATACAATTTGACTTTGATCTTCTCTAAATGAAGGTATTTTAACATGGTACTCTGATTACACGACTAATATTTGCTATATCAATATATTTCAATCAAAAAATGATGTTTGGCGATCTATTAGGCACATTTGATTGCGTTTTAATCTAATACCGGTAATTACACATCTTGTTAACAGTTTATCGAGCTAGGTTAAGCGAATAGGTACTTTTAGAGAGTGATTTATGATATATCAATATATTTGAATTGAATAGCGACGTTTTTACGAATATTCATTTCATTAACATTTAATTCAAGTGGAGTACAAGCATGTAGAGCATGATTCATTGCATAATATGTTATTTTAACTGAATACAAGTAATTGTGTGAGTATTCAATTAGTTTTTACGGTATTTAAAGAGAATATATGCAATTTGACTTTGATCTTGTCTATCTGAAGGTATTTTAACATAATACTCTGATTACACAACTAATATTTACTATATTAGTATATTTCAATTGAAAATCGATATTTGGCGATCTATTAGAGGCAATTGATTGAGTTTTAATGTAATACCTACAATTACACATCTATTTATCAGTGTATCGATCAATTTTAAGTGAATAGGCTCTTTTAGAGACTAATTTATGACATATCAATGAATTTGAGTTGAATAGTGATGTTTTTGTAGCTATTTATTGCATTACGTTGAATTCCAGTAGAATACAAGCATTTAGAGTACGATTTATTGCATAATAAATTATTTTAACTGAATGCTGGCCATTATACGAGTATTTAATTACTTTTTATTTTATTTGAATAGAATACAAGCAATTTGACTTTGATCTTGCCTATATGAAGCTATTTTAATATAATAATTTGATTACACGACTAATGTTTGTGTATTTCCGTCGAAAATAGATATTTGGCAATCTATTTGATTGCGTTTTAATGTAATACAGGCAATTACACCATTTTTTAATAGTATATCGATGAAGTTTAAGCGAAAGGGGCACTTTTAGAGACTAACTTTTGATATATCGATATATTTGAATTGAATAGTGACGTTTTTATAGATATTCATAGCATTAAGTTTAATTCAAGTAGAATACATGTATTTAGAGCACGATTTATTGCATAATAAGTAATTTTAACTTAATGCAAGCCATTATATGAGTATTCAATCTTTTTCTATTATATTTGAAAAGAATACAAGTAATTTAACTTTAGTCTTGTCTATATAAAGGTATTTTAACATAATACTCTGAATACAAATCTATTATTTGCTATATCGATGTATTTCAGTTGAAAATAGATATTTGGCGATCTATTTGTGACATTTCATTACGTTTTAATCTAATACTGGTAATTACACATCTTTTTAATAGTATATTGATCAGGGATAAGTGAATAGGCACTTTTAAAAACTGATTCATGATATATCAATATATTTAAATTGAATAGCGATGTTTTTGCTAATATTCATTGCATTAACGTTGAATTCAGGTGGAGTACAAGTATTTAGAGTACGATTCGTTGCATAATAAGTTATTTTAATTGAATACAAGCAATTGTGTGAGAATTCAATTAGTTTTTAATGTATTTGAAGAGAATATATACAATTTGATTTTAATCTTATCTAAGGCTCTGTTTGACAACTGACTAAAAAAATTGGCTTATTTTAGCTATGACCAAAATCTTAAAATTTTTTTTAAAAAAAATTTAAAAATTATTTTATATCTCATCCTACACAAATTTCAATATTAAACAATCACTTTATTTCACATCCAATATAATTTTTAATATAATTAATTCACTTTATTTTACATCATACACATTTTTCTAAAAATTTTCGCAACATTTTCAAACTACCTTTTTTTCCTTTAACCAAACAGAGCATAAATGAAGGTATTTTAAAATAATACTCTGATTAAAAGACTAATATTTGCTATATCGATGTATTTCGATCAAAAATCGATATTTGACGATCTATTAATGACATTTGATTGCGTTTTAATCTAATACCGGAAATTATACATCTTTTTAACTGTATATCGATCAAGGTTAAGCGAATAGGAACTTTTAGAGACTGATTTATGATATATCAATAAATTTGAAATAAATAGCGATATTTTTACTAATGTTCATTGCGTTAACGTTGAATTTAAGTGGAGTACAAGCATTTAAAGTACGATTCAATGCATAATAAGTCATTTTAACTGAATATAAGCAATTATGTGACTATTCAATTAGTTTTTTGTTATATTTGAAGAGAATATATACAATTTAACTTTGATCTTCTCTAAATGAAGGTATTTTAACATGGTACTCTGATTACACGACTAATATTTGCTATATCGATGTATTTCAATCGAAAACCGATGTTTGGCGATCTATTAGGGACATTTGATTGTATTTTTATCTAATACCGGTAATTACACATCTTGTTAACAGTTTATCGAGCTAGGTTAAGAGAATAGGTACTTTTAGAGACTTATTTATGATATATCAATATATTTGAATTAAATAGCGACGTTTTTACGGATATTCATTTCATTAACATTTAATTCAAGTGGAGTATAAGCATGTAGAGCATGATTCATTGCATAATACATTATTTTAACTGAATACAAGCAATTGTGTGAGTATTCAGTTAGTTTTTACGATATTTAAAGAGAATATATGCAATTTGACTTTGATCTTATCTATCTGAAGGTATTTTAACATAATACTCTGATTACACAACTAATATTTACTATATTAGTGTATTTCAATTGAAAATCGATATTTGGCGATCTATTAGGGGCAATTGATTGAGTTTTAATGTAATACCTACAATTACACATCTATTTATCAGTGTATTGATCAATTTTAAGTGAATAGGCTCTTTTAGAGACTAATTTATGACATATCAATGAATTTGTGTTGAATAGTGATGTTTTTGCAGCTATTCATTGCATTACGTTAAATTTCAGTGGAATACAAGCATTTAGAGTACGATTTATTGCATAATAAATTATTTTAACTGAATGCTAGCCATTCTACGAGTATTAAATAATTTTTTATTTTATTTGAATAGAATACAAGCAATTTGACTTTGATCTTGCCTATATGAAGCTATTTTAATATAATAATTTTATTACACGACTAATGTTTGTGTATTTCCGTCAAAAATAGATATTTGGCAATCTATTTGTGATATTTGATTGCGTTTTAATGTAATACATGCAATTACACCTCTTTTTAATAGTATATCGATGAAGTTTAAGCGAAAGGGGCACTTTTAGAGACTAACTTTTGATATATCGATATATTTGAATTGAATAGTGACGTTTTTACAGATATTCATAGCATTATGTTTTATTCAAGTAGAATACATGTATTTAGAGTACGATTTATTGCATAATAAGTAATTTTAACTTAATGCAAGCCATTATATGAGTATTCAATTTTTTTTTATTATATTTGAAAAGAATACAAGTAATTTAACTTTGATCTTGTCTATATGAAGGTATTTTAACTTAATACTCTGAATACAAGTCTATTATTTGCTATATCGATGTATTTCAGTTGAAAATAGATATTTGGCGATCTATTTGTGACATTTCATTGCGTTTTAATTTAATACCGGTAATTACAAATCTTTTTAATAGTATATTGATCAGGGATAAGTGAATAGGCACTTTTAGAGACTGATTCATGATATATCAATATATTTGAATTGAATAGCAATGTTTTTGCTAATATTTATTGCATTAACGTTGAATTCAGGTGGAGTACAAGTATTTAGAGTACGATTCGTTGCATAATAAGTTATTGTAATTGAATACAAGCAATTATATGAGTATTCAATCTTTTTTTATTATATTTGAAAAGAATACAAGTAATTTAACTTTGATCTTGTATATATGAAGGTATTTTAATATAATACTCTGAATACAAGTCTATTATTTGCTATATTGATGTATTTCGATCGAAAATCGATATTTTGCGATATATTTGTGACATTTGATTGCGTTTTAATCTAATACCGGTAATTACATATCTTTTTAATAGTATATCGGTCAAGGTTAAGCGAATAGGCACTTTTAGAGACTGATTTATGATATATCAACAAATTTGAAATAAATAGCGATATTTTTACTAATGTTCAATGCGTTAACGTTGAATTCAAGTGGAGTACAAGCATTTAAAGTACGATTAAATGCATAATATGTCATTTTAACTGAATATAATCAATTGGATGACTATTCAATTAGTTTTTTGTTATATTTGAAGAGAATATATACAATTTGACTTTGATCTTCTCTAAATGAAGGTATTTTAACATGGTACTCTGATTACACGACTAATGTTTGCTATATCGATGTATTTCAATCGAAAACCGATGTTTGGCGATCTATTAGGGACATTTGATTGCATTTTTATCTAATACCAGTAATGACACATCTTGTTAACTGTTTATCGAGCTAGGTTAAGCGAATAGGTACTTTTAGAGACTGATTTATGATATATCAATATATTTTAATTGAATAGCGACGTTTTTACTGATATTCATTTCATTAACATTTAATTCAAGTGGAGACAAGCATGTAGAGCATGATTCAATGCATAATATGTTATTTTAACTGAATACAAGCAATTGTGTGAGTATTCAGTTAGTTTTTACGGTATTTAAAGAGAATATATGTAATTTGACTTTGATCTTGTCTATCTGAAGATATTTTAACATAATACTCTGATTACACAACTAATATTTACTATATTAGTGTATTTTAAATGAAAATCGATATTTGGCTATCTATTAGGGGCAATTGATTGAGTTTTAATGTAATACCTACAATTATATATCTATTTATTAGTGTATCGATCAATTTTAAGTAAATAGGCTCTTTTAGAGACTAATTTATGACATATCAATGAATTTGAGTTGAATAGCGTTGTTTTTGCAGCTATTCAATGCATTACGTTGAATTCCAGTGGAATACAAGCATTTAGAGTACGATTTATTGCATAATAAGTTATTTTAACAGAATGCTAGCCATTCTACGAGTATTTAGTCACTTTTTATTTTATTTGAATAGAATACATGCAATTTGACTTTGATCTTGCCTATATGAAGCTATTTTAATATAATAATTTGATTACACGACTAATGTTTGTGTATTTCCATCGAAAATAGATATTTGGCAATCTATTTGATTGCGTTTTAATGTAATACAGGCAATTACACCTTTTTTTAATAGTATATCGATGAAGTTTAAGCGAAAGGGGCACTTTTAGAGACTAACTTTTGATATATCGATATATTTGAATTGAATAGTGACGTTTTTATAGATATTCATAGCATTATGTTTAATTCAAGTAGAATACATATATTTAGAGTACGATTTATTGCATAATAAGTAATTTTAACTTAATGCAAGCCATTATATGAGTATTCAATCTTTTTCTATTATATTTGAAAAGAATACAAGTAATTTAACTTTAGTCTTGTCTATATAAAGGTATTTTAACATAATACTCTGAATACAAATCTATTATTTGCTATATCGATGTATTTCAGTTGAAAATAGATATTTGGCGATCTATTTGTGACATTTCATTGCGTTTTAATCTAATTCCGGTAATTACAAATCTTTTTAATAGTATATTGATCAGGGATAAGTGAATAGACACTTTTAGAGACTGATTCCTGATATATCAATATATTTGAATTGAATAGCGATGTTTTTGCTAATATTCATTGCATTAACGTTGAATTCAGGTGGAGTACAAGTATTTATAGTACGATTCATCGCATAATAAGTTATTGTAATTGAATACAAGCAATTGTGTGAGTATTCAATTATTTTTTAATGTATTTGAAGAGAATATATACAATTTGACTTTGATCTTATCTAAATGAAGGTATTTTAAAATAATACTCTGATTAAAAGACTAATATTTGCTATATCGATGTATTTTGATCGAAAATCGATATTTGGCGATCTATTAGGGACACTTGATTGCGTTTTAATCAAATACCGGCAATTACACATCTTTGTAATTGTATATCGATCAAGGTTAAGCGAATAGGCACTTTTAGAGACTGATTTATGATATATCAATAAATTTAAAATAAATAGCGATATTTTTACTAATGTTCATTGCGTTAACGCTGAATTCAAGTGGAGTACAAGCATTTAAAGTACGATTCAATGCATAATAAGTCATTTTAACTGAATATAAGCAATTGTGTGACTATTCAATTAGTTTTTTGTTATATTTGAAGAGAATATATACAATTTGACTTTGATCTTCTCTAATTGAATGTATTTTAACATGGTACTCTGATTACACGACTAATGTTTGCTATATCGATATATTTCAATCGAAAACCGATGTTTGGCGATGAATTAGGGACATTTGATTGCATTTTTATCTAATACCGGTAATTACACATATTGTTAACAGTTTATCGAGCTAGGTTAAGCGAATAGGTACTTTTAGAGACTGATTTATGATATATCAATATATTTGAATTGAATAGTGACGTTTTTACGGATATTCATTTCATTAACATTTAATTCAAGTGGAGTACAAGCATGTAGAGCATAATTCATTGCATAATATGTTATTTGAACTGAATACAAGTAATTGTGTGAGTATTCAGTAAGTTTTTACGGTATTTAAAGAGAATATATGCAATTTTACTTTAATCTTGTCTATCTGAAGGTATTTTAATATAATACTCTGATTACACAACTAATATTTACTATATTAGTGTATTTAAATTGAAAATCGATATTTGGTTATCTATTAGGGGCAATTGATTGAGTTTTAATGTAATACCTACAATTACACATCTATTTATCA
>JAEMOT010000672.1:16159-152092 GCA_019297695.1 Apostasia ramifera
TTCGATGCTGATCTGTCCCCACTACTAGATCTCCCTAGTAGTTTGGGTATGGTGGAGCTATAATTTAGAAGTAAAGGGTGGTGACATGAAGCAAAGCAAAGCAAGCAAGATGAGTGCTATAGAAACTCAGAAGACACCAGTGAAACCTTATGTAAGATTAATAACAACCTTGTAAAAAAAAGGTTTTTCAACTACTATCTTCGAGTACAAAACAAAAGCAAAACTGCAAAAAGCACTATGAACTATAAGATAAGCAGCTACAGGATATTTACGTGAGAAGTGGAATAACCTACGGTTACCATAGGCCTGACAATTGACTCATAATATTATTTGGTTTTGATGGTTCTCTTCGATAACTCACGGAAGAGTTACATGAGCCTTCATCTAAAGTTACTTGTGCAAAAACATGAAGCTCTCTTTGTTTTTTCTTCTTCTCCAGTAATGACAATGACATAATTCGAAGAATAAATTGCCTCTGTTTTAGATCAGCATTGTTGGATTTAATCTCTTGACGAAGATCTAATGCTCTTCGTAGTGGACCTTTGGCTTTACTCCGGCATAGTATATCCCTTAAGCTGCATCAAGCACACAATGAACTTCAGACTAATGCCTTTTTACAGCTAAAGAAGGGTAATATTTTCTTAGTGTGACCTTCCAAAAATACCCTTTCTATGTTTTGGGATTGTTTTTGCAATGGGAGCAATGTTTTGTTGAGCAACTTGCATGAATACTTGGCCCTTTGTTCTCAGTGACATTCACATCATTCACGCACTTCAAATTGCAACATTTAATTTTATTTAAAATGACATGCATGCCCACTCCCGAACCGTAGAGAGCCACCTCTCGGATTGCAAGGACTGCAATCCGGAGGTGGTTCATTGGCGAGACTTGTGCTTTCGGAGGCCAATTCGGACGCGTGGATGTGTTGCTATGCTCAATATTCATTTGCTCACCTTGCAAACCACCTGATTTCTTCAATCCCTTGTTGCTAGCTATAGCAGGAAACTTTAGGTTTTTCATTGTGCAGGTTCCAGCCAGTAGCCTGCTCCATTCCAAATTGAATGTTCCATCATCACCCCAGCAATACAACTTCCTTTCCCTCTCAACATCATTGTTGTGTTTATCTTCAATCATTTCCTCTGCTCCTTCCTCTAAATGTGCATCACTTCCACCCATTGGGATTTCGTCTTGCTGCAGCTTGGATGAACTTGAACCAGGTTTAGCTCCTGGGATGGCATCTTCCTTCTCTTCTAAACTAAATTCAGCACCAGCACATTTTGCGAGTGCGCCAAGAGAGCCATATCAAGCATAGGCTATTGTTTTGAATGTTTAGGTATCTTCCTTTTTATGACATTTGTCGACTGACCTCTAATTGACCTCTTTCATATGTCACCGACAATGGTGTGTCCTCCATGTGAGGGCCGTGCATCCTTAAACTAGATCTCCCTATATCCCCTAGTCCTCCCTCCCACTCTCTCATATGTTTACGCCTACACATCTTCTTTCTCCCTTTCTCTTTCTTCCTGTCAGGCTCAGAACGCATGTACTTTGGATTAGGGTTGGAACAATAATGCCTCCTTCCCTTTCCGCCAATTCCTATTCATGATGGGGAGATAGAAAGAGAGAGAGACTACCAAAGAGGGTGGTAGATATGTGACCACGGCTGAGAAGGCTCACCCTCTCTTTCCTGCTCCCTTCCCTCGTCTCTCTATTTGTCTTTCTCTCTCTCTCTCTCTCTGTGGCAATAGCGGAGGAGTTAGCCAGAGAGTGAGGTGGCAGAAGAGATGCGACAACGGCTAAGGAGGCTGGAAAGTGAAGAGAAAGAATATGGGTGAATGACATATTCTTGAGAATTTAAAGAATTGTGAAGGGTAAAATTGAAAATATGTTATTGACAACTATGGAGGGACCTCATCATAATGTGTAAATTGTGGGAACCTATTAGAAAGTTTTAAAAATGTGAACTGAAGGGTACTTAGGATTAACTATAGGCATCTTTTAGTAATTAACCCAATAAAATTTGATTGGTGCAAAGTTAAAAACTAATAAAAATTACTTAAAAATACCTTTTTGAAAAATTTGAATTGACTCGAGGGGCCATTTGAAAGTCTATCCAACCATTTTTTTAAACTTGAATTTACTGCCTAATCTCATATTTCTTATGAAACTTCCCTTTTCTATTTTATTACAGAGATGGTGAACAGGAAATGAGGATCACTGAGATCAAATGTGTGGAGTGGAGGTTGAAGTAAAAATCTAAGTTTCCAGAATGGCTGCGGATCACTATTTGATGATGTTTATGATGCATTTATCTACTTCCGCAAAAACCCTAGCTGCTGCTTGCCTCAGCTCCTTGGAAGTGGCAACTCCTCTCTCTGGTAACTATGTCTGAACTCGTTTCTTTCATTTTTTTTACTTGTGTATATTCTTTTGATTTGTGATGAGCTTTAATTCATTTCATTGTTTTTGATTGTAGATCATTTATACATTTTGATTGTCGATCATATATGCTTAGCTCATTTGTTCATGAGTATTGGAGAGATGAGTTTAGTCAGCTGCTTTTGAAGATTAGGTAGTGTTTGGTGCCTTCAATACAGTATGTGATTTCACAAGTATAGAAGTACATGCATATATCTAAATGCAATTGAACTGATTCATTTTTTTATCTTAAAAGAAGAAAGAAATGACAGAGAAACTCAAAAGCTCTGAAAAGGCAAAAAATTAAATGGAACATGTGCTTAAACTAATGAAACATATCTGACTAGATAAACTGCATCTGAGATAAATTTCCTTAAAACCTTGAAACATATTTATTTTAGAAGCACAACAATTGTGAAAATCCTGAAAAGTTTTTTTAATCGGAGGCTTCTTCAAGATTTAAGATGGTGCAAAGTCTAGGAGATCAATTTTTTAGGGTGTCAAAAAATCTTACTGAAGTTGTTGAATTTCAAAAGGATCTGAACATTTTTTTTAGAAATATATGGAAAAAAAACTTGATATATATAAAGGCTACTAATGAGATGCGTCAATTTAGCAGTTTCATCATGCATCGGCAACAAGTTAATCAAAAAGACCTTATTTCCTTCTTTGATCATATCAGATTTTACAAACACTGGACTAGCATATAGCAACTTACTTGCACTGTGACCAATCATGTATCTTTGTAAACCGCACAACTTCAGCAAAGCCATTTTATCCAATGCTAGTTTTGGTGAACTGGAAAGATATGTCTTCTTATTCAACTCTTATTTAAAGAAATGTTGTGTGTAATGCCTTGCCTTCTGTCTCTTTACTATCGTGACTTGGAACCCCTTACATTTACGCACAAAGGCCTATAGGTCAATGGTGGACATAGCAAAACCACCTTGGTGTTTCTCATACATCCTTTGTATGTTTCACACCAACCTCTCTCTCTTATAGAATCATTTCTGATGCTATTTATACTACTATCATCACTTATCCATCAAGTGTGAAAATCTTAACTTTCATTCAACCTTGAATAACTTAACTACTTAACTTTTCTTGATATTTTACTATTTAGCTGCTCAGTAAGGCATATAAAGCTAGATAACAATCTTGTAAATGAACTTTGAAGCAATCCTTGTATAGTAATAACATGTTGCATTCCTTCATCTCAACTATGAACCCTTAATTTTTTGATGATATCCTCCTGTACACGTGTTATATTGGATAGTGAACCCAAAGTATTTGATGATCTTATATAATAAGACTATAATTTCACCTATTTTCATTGCATTGCACCTCTTACTTCATGATTACCAAACTTCGAAAAATATGTACTCTGTTAATTCTGCTCAATTGCCATCTCTTTTTTATCTAAACAAGCTAGTGAAAGACCTTTTCAAATAAATAACATAGAAATATTGCAGAGAAAAATTAAAATAAAAAACATGCGATTTATAACAAAGCAATATATGGCTAATGAGCAACGAAAGAATCTGATGTCTATTCTATTAACAACTTAAATAGTGACATCAAGCTTTAAAAAAAAGTTTTGGTTCCCGTTGGGTTTGTACTGGGTTTATTTAGCTTTGGTTCCTGTAAAAAGCCAGTATAGATTAGTGTAAATTCCCACTTAAGGAGTGTGGGGAGTGGACTAGACAGGGAGCCGAACCACTATAAATCTCTGCGTGTTTCATTAGTATGATCATACCAAAATTGATATACTTTATTTAAATCTGATTTAAATTCTCCTCAAATTAATATTTTCATACAAATTAATATAAATACATAAACCACATTTTCAATTATTTTTGTTGGTCATTTGATGTGCTATTAGTCTATTATTGAAATTGACCATCTATATTATATTTTCTGCTTTTATTACTTATTCTCTGCATTGTTGTTTTATTTCTGAAATTGGTCATCTGTTCTGTTTTCTCTATTTTATTGTTCAATTTTTGTGGTGCTGTCCAATTTTTGAAATTGACAATCTTCCTAATTTTCAGCTATTTTTATTATATTTATTTAGTAAATTAATTTTAAATTATTCCAAATTTACCCCCCCTCTTGGGAAACTTCTGGGCCAATAGGGAGGTGAATTGACAAAAGATGAATCGCCAGGGTTTTACCCTCAATTTATTCTCGCCACTCTCGAGCAGCGAGCTCATTCATGTCATAATAACATATGACTGAGCCCACATAAATGTTTGCGCCCATTCATATGGGGGCTTGATGTTTACACTTGGATTTGATGCTGCATTTCATCCGCACACATGGCATTTGGAGTTTTTTAAGTTCTTTTTGCTTATCATTGTACACAATTCTCATACATTGGGTTTGATATGTGCTTAATAAGGCCTACTTTTTATCTTGTAGGAACTCCAATCATCGTCTATGATACCAGCTTAGCCTGTTAACGTCGGCTACGATGTTTGACCTCATTTGTATCAATCGTCATCATTTAATTGGATGGAGATTACCGTGTCAACATGTCTTAAGCGTTCTTATTGAGGTGCCACCTACACCTTCAGCTATGAGCTAACGAGGAATTGCATGTTTCCAGTCATTCGCAGCTGGTTAACAGGTTCCCAACGGCCTTACAGATCAAGAATCCATGTATCCTTTTCTTGCTATCAACAATGGTCTTCCTAGAACCAACAGTTATAGTTTGTTTTAACCTGAAACTTGGAAATCACTGCCTTACTTCGCCTATAAATACCCATTGCAGGGTTGTTTAAAAAGATAGGATTATCTGAGGATAAGCTTTGTACTAGTCTTTAGACTAAACCTTTTGAGTTTTAGTGGAAACTTTTCTTTGGCTTTTAGATGGACATAGGAAAACTCATCCCTAAACCACCTTATATTTTGCGTGCTTTTCTAGATGATTCTTGACTCTTTTGTGTTCACAATTCTGATAAGAAACATTGCATGTTGTTGATTCTCAGAACTCCGTTCTTCTCCATCGACAGGCAATAAAATTCTAATCTTAGAGATTACAATGCAAGCACCAAGGAACTTAAGAATGCGAAGTTGAAGATAATGAAATATTAAAAGAACTTCAGCAAATTAGCAAGTAACATAATAAAAAACTCATTATCCTAAGGATCCTCCAGCTTCTCAGTTAAGAAGACAAGGTAAAAGGCTCAAGTACCATTTTAAAATAACAATACAGTCATGAAGTAGCAAGATCAAAAGCAAAATAACTCACATTTCCTTCCAGATATTTATCAAAAGATGCAGCTCAGAAAGCAATGTCTACTCTTCCATTATTGTCTCTTACTTTTAGGGCCTCTTTGACGGTAGGGCTAGTTTAGACTTTTCACGTGCGAGCCCTAAACCAGTTCGATAAATGGGAAAAAAATAGATGTTTCGCGTTGCTTTATTCTTCTGCGGTCGCGAGTTTCATTTCCTTCTGCGCTAGGGCTTCTTCTTCTACGATGTTGGTTCCTTTCTCCGCACGCACAGGGCTTCTTCCACGCTAGGGCTTCTTCTTCCGCGATGTTTGTTCCCTTCTTCGCAGGTACAGGGCTTCTTCTTCCACGATGTTTGTTCCCTTCTCTGACTTCTTTCGCGCTAGGGCTTCTTCTTCCGCGATGTCCGTTCCCTTCTCCGCACACAAAGCTCAAGGTTTTTTCGTCCACACTGGAGTTCGTGAGTTCCAATTAATTTTCCTCTTCTCCGCAACCAAGCTTGGGCGCAACTAGGGTTTTTTCTTTCGCACGAGGGCTTGCGAGGTCCGTTCCCTTCTCCGCACGCAGGGCTTAGGGTTTCTTCTTCCGCACAGGGGTTCGTGAGTTCTGACTATTTTTTTCCTTCTCCGCAAGAAGGCTCGGGCACAACTACGGTTTCTTCTTCCACATACCGCCTAGGTTTCATCTTCCGAGCAATAGCAGTGATGTGTTCCGAGGGCAGGTATTTTTATTCTCTTGTTGATTTCTTAATTTCTAAAAAATGGAGGTGAGTTCATTAGATTTTTTCTCCCTTTTTTGCTTGCATCTTTGATGGGTTTGGATTTTTATTTTTTGTGAAAGTATTATACCTGCAAAGAGGTTCTTCCAACAACACGAGTTGTCATTTTTTGCTTAGTTTTCTTACATGAGCAATTATCTATGTCAGAATTTGTATTTTTTTATTTTTTCAACTTGAATTTTTTCTTATAATGTGTAAGATCTGCGGGCTGCAAATGAACAACTATTTAGATCTGTTTATTTTTTAATTGTCCTTTTATAGATCTATAATATATTTTTTGAATGAGTTTACTTTTTTTACAGTAAATGGAGGGTTAAAATAGCTTCATTATTACGTTTTTTTTTTGGCAGATCCAGAACAAAATAACAAAATTGTATTGTTCTTTTGAAGTAGTTCTTTTTTCTAGTAGATCTTCATAAATTAAAGTAATTCTTTTTTCATATACTTATTTATGAATCTGTATAATATATTGATATGTATGAAAATTATTATAACCTTTAAATTCATATTTTATAGTGCTTGCGTATTTATTAGTAACATTTTAGATATCAAAATTTTGAAATTTTGTATGACATGAACTAGTTAAAATCTAAAAAAGTGCATATATAAGATTAATTTTAAAAGAAGATGATGACTAATGCCTATTATTTTTTTTTGTTTCATGTTTAGTTTTGATAATGACTCTTCAACGTAGAAAGAAAAAAATATGTGAGAAAATAATTGAGGGGGCGTTGGTTCAATGTTACCTTGATGTTATGTTATCTAGAGAAAATAATTGTTTCGTTTAATGATATCTATAAATAATCTTCTATTAGATTATAAAATTATTAGTAAAAAAATAACATCTAAATGTCATGACATCTAGATTACATAACATAACACTAAGATAACAACGAACCAAACGCTCCTTAAGCTAAACTCAAAATGGATATTAATTCGAATTATGATTCAAGCAACTTTTCTTATATACATGGAGGTCATTCATATTCTTCATATCACAAAGTTAATTCTTCTTCTACTCAAAAGCTGATTACGCATTATTTTCGACGTAAGTTGCAAAATTTTTCAAAAAATTTAAAACTCTAATTATTAGGTTATGCATGTGTCTTCATTGACATGCAGTAACTTCTAATTATTTTTAAATATATATACTTCTTTTTTCAGATATAAAAAATAATCATCCATAACAAACAATAAAATGGATGAAACAACAAACGCAAATATGAGCCAAGGTAATGAAATTGGGTCTGGGTCAAAGCAGAGTAAAAAGACTATGGGTTGATCAGCCTCTGAGTATGACAAATTGGTTGAACTAGTTGAATCTGTATTTAACAATGAAAGAGTATTGAAGAGTTCCCTTATGGAAGTTGAATGGCCAAGCATAGTGAAGAAGTTTGCGGCTTAAGTAGGGAAAAAGAGACCCTTAAAAATCTTGCAGACTGCATGAAAGAAGTTAAAGAAGACATGAAAAAAGTACCACGAATTGCATCATAAAAGTGGGTTTGGTTGGAATGAAGAAACAAAAATGTTGGAAGCTGAGGATGAGGTTTGGGATAGTGTGATAGCAGTAAGAATTTATTTAACACAACTAGTTGAACTATTTTTCATAAGAGATGTTAATGACTCATTCTTTCTTTAAATTAGGAAAATAGCAAGTATCAAGTTTGCTGCAAGAAATCATTAAAATACTATGACATTATGACAAATATTTGTCTAAAAAGCACTGAAGTAGGTTAAAGTGCTCATGTCAGGCGACGAGTACCACATGGCTCCCACCCATCAAATGAAGAAATTGGAATAGAAGAAGAACAAGAGACAAGACTTGCTGTCAATGATACCCCAATGTCATTTAATCAAGTGCCCATATCGACGAGTAGCAGCAGCAGCAGAAGAAGATCCGCATCACATCACCTGTAAGCCTTGATATGTTACAGATTCAAGAAAAGTATACGGAAACATGCATTGAGAAGAATCACCTTCCCTCACGTTCAAATGACAACATGCAAAGATGCATGTTAAAAAGTAACAACATTCCTAATATTTCGGCTACTACTATTATTGCTATAGGAGCATTTGCAGTTTCTAGTGACAACAATAAAATTATGATCTTGAATGTCGAAGGAATAGTTTTAACAAAGTTGGTTGACTATGTCGTTTCACAAAATCCAGTATTTTGTAATAAAACTAGTTTGGGACCTCTCTCACTGCAGATTGCAATTAGCCTTGAGCAATAGATTATTAATCTTTTCTGACATTTGTATTTTGGTTTTGTTAATCAGACTCTCTTTAATTAGTTTTTATTTTTTGTTTTGCTATACAGTGATAAACATATTGTGGAGAATGAATTATTCTTAATTAATATATTTCGAATTCGTTTGGTCGTCTTTTTATTATCACTTATTTGATGAGTATTACTATATTTTATCTTTTATTGAACTACCCAAATATGGCCATTATTTTAAGATATTTGAGCATTTTACTTATATTGATATTATGACTGATTTATTTATATTATCTGCACCTATTGTATTTGCTTGTTGTAGATAGATATAAATGAGTGAAGAGATTATTTAATTGATGATGACATAGATCAATAAATCGAAGATGATATAATGATAACTGTTTCTAGTACATTTATTAGAAGACCTATCTACAATCGCAGTTATAGTGAGCATCAATATATGCACGATTTGCTCGAATGACACCCAGATCATGCTGTTGAAATTTTGTGCTTGTCGGCACATACACTCTTAAGATTGAGGGATTTACTTATTTCAAGAGGGTTAATTGAGAATAGTCAAAATATCACTGCGTTAGAACAATTAGCCATATTTTTACGTGTCATTACTTACGGATGTAGTCTGAGATTTATTGCAGAATTCTTCCAACACTTGCTTGAGGCTATTAGTCGGTATTTCAATATAATACTAAATGGTCTATTTGGTTTCGAGAGGGAGTCTCTCAATATTCCCAGTTTAGAATATACAGAAGGCTTTTCTTCAGATACTATCACACTTTCAAATATATTCAAAGTAAAAGATTTACGATATACAATACAGAGTATTCATTACATATGCAGTTTTTTGGTTTATTAACTTCTGCAAATTACAGGATGCGATATGAGCTATTGACGGAACACATATTCCGGCTATTGTTTCCTCAACAATGCATGAGCGCTTCATTAAACGCAAAGGTAATGTCCCAGAATGTTCTGATGGTTGTCGGCTTTGATAGTATGATTTACTTTGTTATTATTGGATGGGGTGGGTCTGCTGCTGACAGTACAGTGCTGCAATCGGCGCTTGAAAATACAGATTTCTTTGTGTCGAATGGTAAATAAAATGAAGTTATTTTTTTAACAAATTTGTAGCATCCAATGGGTACGCAAATACAAACAAATTTATTACACTGTATCGTCGTTGTAATTATCACCTCAGTCACTATCAGACAGAAGAGTCACGTATTTGTAAACACAAAAAGGAAATATTCAATCATAGACATGCCTTGAAAAGGAATATAATACTGGGTTTGTAAATACGTGACTTCTGTCTGATAGTGACTCAGGTGAAACTTACAACGATGATATGGTGCAATAAATTTGTCTGTATTTGCGTACCCAGAATCAACAAGGTAATACTTCACTGTATAACATATAAATAGTGTTATAATTATGTTGGATGCAACAAATTTGTTAATAGAATAACTTCATTTTATTTACCATTGGGCACAAAGAAATCTGTATTTTCAAGCGCCCATTGCAGCACTGTACTGTCAACAGCAGACCCACCCCATCTAACAATAACGAAATAAATCATACTGTCATAGCCGACAACCATCATAACATTCTGGGACATATTACCTTTGCGTTTAATGAAGCGCTCATGTATCGTTGAGGAAACAATAGCCAGAATATGTGTTCTGTCAGTAGCTCTTATCGCATCCTGTAATTTGCAAAAGTTACTAAACCAAAATATGTGTTGCGCAAAATTTCAGCAACACGATCTGAGTGCCCTTCGAGCAAATTGTGTATATATTGATGCCCACTATAACTGCGATTGTACATAGGTCTAATAGTTTTCATTACATCATTTTCGATTTATTGATCTATGTCATCACCAATTAAATAATCTCTTCACTCATTCATGTCTACAACAAGCAAATACAACAGGTGCAGATAATATAAATAAATCAGTCATAATATCAATATAAGCAAAATGCTCAGATATCTTAAAATAATGGCCATAATCGGGTAGTTCAATAAAAGATAAAGTATGGTAATACTCATCAAATAAGTGATAATAAAAAGGTGACCATACGAATTCAAAATATATTAATTAAGAATAGTTCATTCTCCAAAATATGCTTATCACTGGATAGCAAAATAAAAATTAAAAACTAATTAAAGAGAGTCTGATTAATAAAACTAAATACTAATTAAAGCAAGTCTGATTAGCAAAACCGAAAAACTAATCAGATAGTTCATCGTCTAACATCTAGTTTGTTCATAAAAAAAGCTTGCAAATGTCAGAAAAGATTAATAATCTACTGTTCAAGGCTAATTGCAATCTGCAGTAGTTGAAGACGGAGGTTCCAAACTAGCTTATTACAAAATACTGGATTTTATGAAACGACATATTCAACCAACTTTATTAAAACTATTCCTTCGACATTCAAGATCATAATTTTATTGTTGTCACTTGAAACTGCAAATGCTCCTATAGCAATAATTGCAGTAGCCGAAATATTAAGAATATTGTTACTTTTTAACATGCATCTTTGCATGTTGTCATCTAAACGAGAAGGAAGGTGATTCTTCTCAATGCATGTTTTCGTATACTTTTCTTGAATCTGTAACATATCAAGGCTTACAGGTGATGCGGATCTTCTTCTTCTACTGCTGCTACTCGTCAATATGGGCACTTGATTAAATGATGTTGGGGCATCATTGACAGCACGTCTTGTCTCTTGTTCTTCTTCTTCTATTCCAATTTCTTCATTTGATGGGTGAGAGCCATGTGGTACTTGTCGCCTGACATGAGCACTTTAACCTACTTCAGTGCTTTTTAGACAAATATTTGTCATAATATCATAGTATTTTAATGATTTCTTGTAGCAAACTTGATACTTGCTATTTTCCTAATTTAAAGAAAGAATGAGTCATTAAAATCTCTTATGAAAAATAGTTCAACCAGTTGTGTTAAATAAATTTTTACTGCTATCACCCTATCCCTATGTGAATGAAGACACATGCATAACCTAATAAAAATATAACACCTTAGTAGTAGATTTTTAAATTTTTTGAAAAATTTTGCAACTTACGTCGAAAATAATGCGTAATCAGCTTTTGAGTAAAAGAAGAATTAACTTTGTGATGTGAAGAATATGAATGACCTCCATGTATATAAGAAAAGTTGCTTGAATCATAATTCGAATTAGTATCCACTTTGAGTTTGGCTTAATTATTTTCTCACATATTTTTCTCTCTACGTTGAAGGGTCATTATCAAAACTAAACATAAAAAAAAAAAAATAATAGGCATTAGTCATCTTCTTTTTTTAAAATTAATCTTATACATGCACTTTTTTAGATTTTATCTACTTCAAGTCATACAAAATTTCAATATTTTGATATCTAAAATGTTACTAATAAATACGCAAGCACTATAAAATAAGAAATTGAAGGTCATAATAATTTTCGTACATAACAGTATATTATACAAATTAAGTTTATGAAAAAAGAATAACTTTAATTCATGAAGATCTACTAGAAAAAAGAACTATTTCAAAAGAACAATACAATTTTGTTATGTTTGTTCTGGATCTGCAAAAAAAAAACATAATAATGAAGCTATTTTAACTCTCTATTTACTGCAAAAAGGTAAACCCATTTAAAAAATACATTAGAGATCTATAAAAGGACAATTGAAAAATAAATAAATCTAAATAGTTATTTATTTGCAGCCTGTAGTTCTAACACATTATCTAACACATTATAAGAAAAAATTCAAGTTGAAAAAATAAAAAAATACAAATTCTGTCATAGATAATTGCTCATGTAAGAAAACTAAGCAAAAAATGACAACTCGTGTTGTTGGAAGAACCTCCTTGTAGGTATGATACTTTCACAAAAAATAAAAATCCAAACCCATCAAAGATGCAAGCAAAAAAGGGTGAAAAAATCTAATGAACTCACCTCCATTTTTTAGAAATTAAGAAATCAACAAGAGAATAAAAATACCTGCCCTCGGAACACATCACTGCTATTGCTCGGAAGATGAAACCTAGGCGGTGCGTGGAAGAAGAAACCGTAGTTGTGCCCGAGCCTTCTTGCGGAGAAGGGAAAAAATAATCAGAACTCACGAACCCCTGTGCGGAAGAAGAAACCCTAAGCCCTGCGTGCGGAGAAGGGAACGAACCTCGCAAGCCCTCGTGCGGAAGAAAAAGCCCTAGTTGCGCCTAGGGCTGCTTACTGGACCGGTTCGACTTGGAACCGGTTCGGTCCAGAACCGATTGAACCGAACCGGTTCTAACCAGTTCCGGGCCACAGAACCGGTCTGGACTCGTTCTGCAGGTGCAGAACCGATTATTCGGTTCCAATTTTTTTTTTTGAAAAATCATTTATACTTATTTGTATAACCAAAATATTATCTGTATTACAGATTAACAAAATATTACATATTACTCTTTCACTTCTAAAATATTCTCTTGTTTTACTTACAAGTAGATTTGACACCACAATTTCTGAATTTTCTATTAATTTATCAAACTTTGTATACTGCTGGCTTTTAATATATCCTGTATTGGTGCAGGTAAACTTTAATATACATTCGACACGTCATATTTTTTGTCAGTTCTTTCTCTTTCTGTTGAATTCTTTCTTTGAATTCCATCTTATATTTCTATATCAACATTAAATATTTATCTGTCATCTTGATATTTTTTCTTTTCCTAATTCATCAATCACACAAATTATCAATAAAATAGTCATATCTGTTCTCCATAAAATATTTTATCACTTTGAACGTTCAAATAGTTAATTCTCTTAATCAACTTGCAACTTTTCAATTTCTAAAATTTCTCGTAAATTCAATCACGTTTCAAATTCACAATTATCCATTATTAATGCACATCAATTTATAAACACACGGTGAATAGTGAGTGTAACCCACTATGTTTACCCACATCTTTCATATAGGATCGCAACTATTCTGATACCACCTGTGACATCCCGGTTACTCGGTCACCAGAAATTTATTTATTTTTTTATTAATTACAAGCAATTGCCGAACTTTTAATTTCTCTTCGCTTGTCTCGTGATCCTTTTAATGTCAAATCTGCCACCAAAAATGGCAGGAGTCTGTTAATACAGACCCTGTAGATAAAATAATATCTCAAATAATATTTATCAATTCAACAGTGCATACAGACTGACTAAATATCATGTATTTAGAATTAGACAAGAAATGAATTGGACAAACAGCCAAGGTAAAAAGAGTTCTGGGAAGGAATCTTGACAAAAGCTGATTATAATTACTGGCACAAGGTAGACAGCTCGTGCATATAAATTTTAGAAATTCAAACTTTAATCAAGTATTTTAAGTAAATTAATATGCATATAATATTATTAGATTGTAATGCTTGATTATTGCACGTAAAGTAAAATTTGAGTTAACTGTGAATGTTTTACGGAGATTTCGCTTTACTGAAGTCTCTTAGGAGAATAAACTCATGATTAAAGATGGAAATATTGTGGCCTTGTCTTCATTTTACTTCTTGTTGGGTTATATGTTGATTTGATGACAAGAAGAATGCCAAGTTTAAAGGACTTGTTTGAAAGATGAATTAAATTGAAACTTGTGCAAGAACTGGTTAAGACATGATTTTCTCGTGGTATACGTATCTGCCCAAAAATTGGGCATTGATGATTTCTAAGTGATGGTCGCTGAGGACTATTCACAATATGCTACTGAACTCCAGTCTACCGCTGAGGGTATGATTGGCAAAGATACAATTAATTTCCAGTCTATCACTGGGGGTATGATTGGCAATGATTCTACTGATCTCCAGTCTACCGCTGAGGGTATGATTGGCAATGATCTATGACAGTCCTATCTGGGTAATTGCTGAGGACTATTCAATTATTTTTGGGCATGCCTTGGTGAATGAGTACCTGCCAAAAAGGCATCAGTCAACTGAATCGACTGAGTAGACAGAACCCATATTAAATACAAGTTACACATGCACTTCAATCATCACATAGTATTATCAAGGTTTTACTTATTAGCCCTCACACGAGGTTTTCTGAGAAAAACTCTCAAATCTGTTATTTACAGAGAGAATTCAACCAATTTTTTTTACAGACCTCGAACCTCGACACCGACGGTTCAATCATTCCAACACCAGTCACAAGGATTAACCCACAGTATCCCTTTATTGGTTACAGTGATTAAGCTACAGTAGTCTAAACCATCAGGAATGATACGTTCTATCCGATAGTTTGGCCTTTCACAACATCGTCCTCAGCAACATCCATAACATTGGATATGATATCGCCCATAATATCAGGCATGAGGTTTATCAGGCTATAACATCAGACACATTTCATTAGCTCTTAACATCAGACATGATGTATAACACCCTATAATAATCCAAAATATAGGACATAATTATAATCATTTCCCATAACGTCAATCATGATGATAGGGCTACAGCGTCATAGCATCAGCCACGATGCTTGAGCTAAAGCATCCCCGTAATATCGTATACAGTACTCCCCGATTCCATCGGGTGAGGCAGAAACAGAACAAACGATATATCAGTAAATGAGAGATTCTTCGGTTAAGCATCGGACACGAAGTTTAAACTTTTGTCAACTGGCCCTGATTTTTTTGTGTATCGTCACTCTGCACAGGGTAAGGGCAAGGATTTGGATGAGGCTTAATGCGTTTGTTTAGTTATTTTTAATATGTAAGTCTGACTTTATGTAATCAATGACCCTTTTGTGTTGAATGTTAACAAATTGTGACGTTTGGCTGGAATGATGTATTTCGATCTTCTAATATCGATCTTCGATATTTTGTTTTGCTGAGATTATTATGTATGTTCTTCCATCACACCGACTCTACCAGTGAAATAGTAGTAGAGTGGGGCGTGACACGTATTTTATCTACCATTTTCTCTTTCTCAATGAAAGCACCAAAGAAATGTTAACGGAGAAGGACAGAGTTTTGATAATCAACGGCACACCACGTTTTTTGCCAGAATTGAGAATATAGAAGAGCCAAGAATCATCCAGAAAAGCGCACAAGATGTAAGATAGTTAGGGATGGTTTCCCCTATATCCATCTAGAAGTCAGAGAAAAGTTCACTAAAACTCAAAAGGTTTGGTCCAGAGACCAATGCAAAAAGAAAGAAGAGAGTACAAAACTTGTTCTTAAATGATTCTATTTTCTTTCAACAGCCCTTCAAAGTGTATTTATAGGCAAACTAAGGCGATGATTTGTAGATTTTAGATTAAAACAGATTGCAACTATAGATTCCAAGAACATTACTGATAGCAAGAAGAGGACATGTGGATTGTTGATCTATTAGGTTGTTGGGAACCGGCTAACCGGCTACGGGTGACTAGAAAACTGCAATTCCCCGTTAGCTGAAGGTGTTGGTGGCATCGCAATAGGAACAATGCCAAAAAGATGCTGTGTTGGTCATCATCCAGTTGAGTGACGGCGATTGATACAAATGAGGTCAAACATCGTGGCTAGCGTTAACAGGATAAGTTGGCATCATAGACGATCAGAGTTCTTGAAAGGTAAATGCAGATATTATTAAGCACATCAAACCCGATAGTATGAATATCGTGTACAATGATAAGCAAAATGAATTTGAAAAGCTCCAAGTGTCACGTGTACAGCTGAGATGCAGCGTCTAATTCAGGTGTAAATATTGTTACTTATCTGTTCATTCTTCATGCATGTTATGTTTATTGAGTCTTGAAACGCTGTATTTGAG
Organism: Apostasia ramifera; assembly: GCA_019297695.1. NCBI lineage: Eukaryota > Viridiplantae > Streptophyta > Magnoliopsida > Asparagales > Orchidaceae > Apostasia > Apostasia ramifera. The sequence goes on from JAEMOT010000672.1 coordinate 32,599, forward strand.
TCCTTTGATTTTGTGACATTTAGCACGCGTATCACTTGTTTCAATACAAATGATGCTCAGTTGGTTAACACGCGTATCACTTGTTTCAATACAAATGATGCTAAGTTGGTTAACAAATGTGTCCTCAGAGTTAAAGTTTTCTACTTCAAAGCCTGGTTCATGTCAAGCATCTCATATGGTATTTTCTTAGCCCCCACTACCTAGGAAAATACAAATCAATGAAAGTTCAAAAAGGTGATAACAAGTATAATTTTTTCATTTACACAAAACAAACTGACTACGCTTTTTGAAAGCTATACATGAAATGTGTCTTGAAACCGGTTGGGACCTTTGTTTAAGTGGGTAATTGTTTTCATGGGTTATACTACTGTTGACATGAAAGGAAAAGTGTGTTAAAATGATGAAATTTGAATTTTTGAAACATTAGCTCATACCTTTTTTCTTATAAGGTTTTGTTTCTCTACATTTTATGTAGATGTTTGCTTTCCAGCATTTCCTTCATTGAAAGAAGATTAGTATGTACGATTAAAGAGATTGTTCAATTTCAACCGTCCATGTGGCAACCCAGTCAATCTAGAAAAGGCTCAATAACTCAACCTGGCCCAAAACCCGGTTTAATTGCCGAGTGATTTGATTAATCGAGGTAGATCATATTTTACATGGGTTAGTTACATGAGAGCAGCCTTCCACTCTCTGGTTTAACCCTTCTCCTTCTAATACATGGTGTTCGGTTAGCTAACGAAGGAGTATTGTTCATGTATTGTATATATGGTTCCCAGCTCCTATATTATTTCACCATTAATTCTAGGTTTCTGCAGGTTATTTATCGAACATTATCACATTCTTTCTCCAATTAAGGAATATTCGGTCATTATGGTATCACCTAAAAACTAGTAGGAGCATATCCTATCAAAATGTTAGTTGTGATTGGCCTCACCTTGATCTCTATTTGCCGAAATGGTGGGAACACTTTGATTGATCGTTAATTTATTTCTGACAAGATTTACCATCAACAGCTGAGATTTAGTCACATTGTTTCAATTTGGATCGATTGATGGTTAGGGCAAATTTGAAAAAATGGATGTTGCAAACTGTTGAGATAGTGAATTGGAAATCTCCTCGATCATTCTGATTGATAAAAGATTCTATTTTGAGATGATTTTATTTCCTACATTTATTTTGTATTCGTTATTTCTAGTTCTTTGATTATTTTTTTAGGAATGGTGTCTAATATTTACTCATTTGTGTAAGCAAATTATATTATATTGTATTTTCTTTTTATTATATCAACTCTATAGAGATCTATATAAACGCTTACATTATTATTGTTTTGTTTAATGCTGATGAAATATTATTTGCCTTTTCCCTTAGGTTGTCTAATTCTGTCACATTCTCCTTGCTTGGATTGGTCTTAGGGATATCTTTTCTGTTTAGGGTAGGAGAGGGATTGGATTGATCGAAGTTGATGGCGACATTAGCTGGTTGCTGGGTCAAATTCTTCTTGGATGAACCTGGAGGGAGTTCGCTTACTCTGCCCTGGCCACCACTACTTGCTGGTTTGACCTCTTCTTTAGGCTTTGAAGCAAGCTATTTTCTCTTGTTAGTGATCGTTATCCATGGTCCTATGGACTCCAAGTTGCAGGAATCCTGCTGGTTGAACTGCCATGAGGGGGGTTGTTGCCCAGTAGCTGCATTGCTATCAGAGCATGCCCTGCTCTGATTAGGTCCATCATCTCAGCATTCAATACTGCCTCATAATTCCCGACCATGGTGTTATCCTGCATTGCTCGAGTGTTGTGCTACCGCGCCACACTTAAAACACACTACCGAGATTGCCTCATCCTCAAGTGGCTGGAAGAATTTTCCCTTCGGCCTATTCATCCAAACTCCCGGCCAAGCTATCATGCCTTAGTCAACTCTAAACAAGCTCTCGCAAAAGCGATCATCTCCAAACTCACAGTGAACGAATCAAGCCACACTAGTGTGCCAATGTTTGATGCCACTCTAGCAAGATTCTTCCTCCCCCAACAAAAGAGTCCCGCCTTGGCTGCCTGACCCAAAGTAGAGTACAAGAGTTAATTGAAGACGATAGGCCGAAGTACATATATTGGTCACTACCCTCTTTTGGCTTACTTCGCCATAGCAGAGAATGAATCGATTGGAAGGGAACGCTACAATTTTATGCAGAACATATTGTTGCGCTGTGGACTTCCCCCCAGAGAGGGAAGAAGACTAAAGGGTCCAAGATTGCATATGAAGCCATTGGTATAAGCTTTGTTGCATGTATTTCTCATTCTGCTTAAGATTTTCTTCTATTTTGGGCATGATGCTACACTTTTGTTTTTAAAAAAAGAAAAAAGATTTTGGCCTTATGTCATGCTGGCAGTTGTGTTAAATGTAATGTGTTAATGCAGCACAAAATTTTTTTTGTAAGATATGTGATATAGAAACTCCAGTTTTAGGTGATGTTATATTCAAGAATGCTTGATAAATTTGTTTCACTGGATAAATTTTTTGTTTGGTCTCTATTGTAGGATAATTTAGTTTAGTTACGTTAGTTTACAAAGAATTTACATATTTCATTTTTTTTCGTGTATTCTATTATATTTGTTGAAGTTTACTTGTATTATGAGCAAAAGTTTTAGCTCACTAGTTCATATTAAAAAGTGATGCTGGAAATTATAGTAGTATGGCAGAGGTATTTTTATAACTTTCAAGAAAATTAATGAAAAAACTAAGGATGACCAAACTTTTATGCCTAGGAAAATTAATAAACAGAAATTTAAATTCATAAATTCTAATTGAAATAAAAATTTAGATATAAATGACCAATAATCATTTATACAAACTAATTTCACATTAAAAATTATTGATGTTTTTAAAAAACAATTTTAATTCATTAATATAACATATTTCAATATAGTTATGATAATTACTTGTATATTTATTTTTAAAAAAGGTAAAAAATATTTTAAATTATAGGGACATAAATCTGGATTAATCTTTTTATGGTAAACTCGTATAGATTTTACATTATAAATATTTTTCATTATAAAGTTAATCAAAATTAGGATGCTTAATAAATGATGAAATTCTTTTAGCTATTATCAAAAGTTAAACACGTGTTAGAAATTTACATGCGAATGGACACCGATTCCGCATATAACTTATTTTAAAATTATTATGCAAATTTCGCATAATTTATACTATGCGATCGGCAAAAAACCGTGGACTATAATAAGGAAATTTTGGAGAAATTTTTAAATTTTTGCGGTGCTGTTCGCATAAAAATCCGAAAAAAAATTTCTACGTGAACGAACGATATTGACCATCATTTCTGCGTCATCTGTCATCTGCAGCTCATTTTAAAAATGACCTCTTTGAATCTTGCATTCTAACTCTTCCATTTATTTATTTTTTTCAAATATATAAAGTAATTATATTACATTTCAAGGACAACAAAATGAAAAACAAATAATCTTATAAAAAAGATATACAAATTTTATTTTAATTGTTGGCAATAAATTATTTTTTGATTTTGAAAGTACTAGTTCTTCAATGTGTTATTCATAAAATTAAAATAATTATGTGTAAGTCTCTAAGTTTTAAATTTTATTATTATTTAGCTCATTTGTCTTGTACTGTATTATAATAGCTATTTCAATTTAAGAGTATTTAAGTAATAACAAAAAAGATTATATATTACAAAATTATTTGCATATTTCTATTATTAGTCATTCACTGGTATATGAATAAATTAAATAATTCAATCACAAATTTATTTAAATTAATGTCAGAGATCAGGTAGACCAAATAGCAATAAAATTCAAAAATAATAGACTTATATGCCGCAATAATAATTTTATAAATTAAAATATAAATTTTAATAATTTTATTTCATAAATATGAACTAAAATATAATTAAGATTTAGCTATAGCCTATAAGAGCCTTTCATTAATTAACAATTAACTTTATTCTTCGTTTTATATAAACAAATCTCAGAATAAAAACTATTATCATTTTAATAAATAATTTTAATTTACTAACATAATATATATATTAATATAATTATCATAATTTCTTCTGTATTTATTTTGAGAAAAAAAGACGTTCAATATTTAAGATTTAAGGATATAAATCTGGATTAATCTTTAAACTTATTTATAATATGGTAAACTTGCGTAGATTTTACATTATAAATATTTTTCTTTATAAGGTTAGTCAGACATTTAAAATTTGGATGCTTAAATGAAATTCTTTTAGCTATTATCAAAATTTAAACACGTGTTAGAAATTTGCACACGAGTGGACACCGATTCCGCATAAAACTTATTTTTAAAAGTATTATGCGAATTCCACATAATTGTCATTATGCGACCGCCAAAAAAGCGTGGACTATAAATACGGCAATTTTGGAAAAAATTTTAAATTTTTACCTTGCTGCCCGCATAAAAGTCCGCAAAAAAGTTTCTACGCGGACGAACGATGCTGACCATCATTTATGTACGGCCTCTTGTTTTCCTTTGTAAAGTCCTCTTTTTTTTTTTTTTGAAAACATAAATGCCTCTTCGCTTCTTATATTTTAACTCCTCCCTTTTTTTTATTTGAACAAAGCAATTATATATTTTATAAAGACAATAAAACAAAAAACAAATAATTTTGAGTCTTTCATTCTTCACTTGTGTACATCTTTAGTTTAAAAGTCAACTTATGGATCGCCTAATAGCCTCTTAATTTATTTTTCATCATATTAATTTAACTATTTAAAATGACATTGCAGCTTAATTATTAAGTCACAAGTAAAACAAAAATACTTTTTAAATTTATATTTGAATTTGTCTGTCACTGGTTGTAAACATGAGTTTGAGGCCTAATATGTATCACATTTGTTGTAAAAAAATATATGAATCTTATTTTAATTAATTCACATTACAAGTGTAATTAGCTTCAAACCAAATATTTAAATATACATGCATACATATATTTATATATAATCAATAATATATAAAGTACTTAGTTGATCTGTGAGCATAAACACTTCTTTTATCATGTTAAATTTAACCTCCTTAATTTTAAATAAATTTAAAGAATAAACTTTTAATTATATTTTTCAACTGTATCCACGTTTTACTCATACATCATTAACCAATTTAATTGTAAACTTCTAAGAATAAAATTTAATTATACTTTTCATTATATAAATATTATTATAAATAATTAATTTTATTTAACCTAAATAATTAACTGTATCCCCGACTTACTCAAATAAAAAGAAAACACATATTAAAATTCTCACACACTTACTCAAAAAGCCATACATGCCAGTCCAATAATTTTAATCATTATAAATTCATACATGCGTTTCAAGTTATATTACAATTTAGCCAATTCATCACGTTTGAGTAAACACGACCAACAAACGTTTAGTTGGTTAGGTTGCATGTCTAACAAAATTACTTAAATCCCAGAATTAATCTTTTAAAGTATGTAAATTATATAAGAATAAAATTAAAAGTATCAATGTGACATTAAAAGCTTAAAGCTCAGAATATCAAAAATAATACTTCATCCACAGGGCAACATGTAAAAATGACACAACCTCCTAAACCAAGAATCAATATATTCTAAGAAAATATACTTAATATTTAGATTTTATGCAAGTTCCATCAGAACCCATCACAACAGATGTTTTAACTTCACTTTTAGACCTAAACTTGGCTCCTCAATGGTGACTTTTTTTAGAGAGTAAATTACTAATAGATCCTTATAATTTCTCACAATTAAACTTCAATTTACATTGTTTTTTTTTTAATTCTTTCTATTATTAGATCACTAAAATTTACCTAACAAAAATTCAATTTTACTATTAACATTTCATTTATTATTTAAAATCCATACCATCTAACTTTCAAACATCTAAAATCCATCCATCATTTACTTAAAATCTTCCTCTCTCCTCTTCTTCATTTCTAGGCTATTCCTCTGCAACTCTGTTAGACAGAGTTAGCAGAAAGTCATGCTTCGGCTTACTAAGTGTTGACGTGAGATGTAGGGGATCCCAAGAGACGGCGACACAGTGAGTTAAGCCTGTTGACTGAAGCTTAGGTGAGAATAAAATGCATCCAGAACAACACACAGAGGTTTAAAGTGGTTCATGGAAGAAATCCTACTTCCATTGAGCGATCGGGTGATTGATTTCACTAGAGAAAGGAAAAGGGTGGTCGAAAGGATCAGTACAATGAGCTAACAAAAGAAAGAGAGAAAAGAGAGAAAAGAGAGAGAGCTTTCTCCTATCTCAAGCTCTCGTTTACAAAGGACAAAGGTGATAGAAGAAGAATTCAGCTCTCTGGAAAAAAGGTTCGTCCTTCTCCCTTGAAGCCTGTTCAAGGGTTTTTATAGGCAACAGGTGGCGTAGCTTCAGCCTGTTTTTCTATAAGAGAAAGAAATAAACAAACCCTGAGCCCATGCCGCTGTCGGGACAACTGGTATAATAGTGTCAATCTGAAAAATGAGGGAAACCCCCTTGTAGATTGATCTATTACACTCCTTACAAATCGGCGATGCGCCCGCGAAGGACTAGCTAACGTTTTCCCTTCTCCAATCCCTTCATCTATTGGATGAGTCTGAAGATGACAGGAGTAGGAATCAGATCATCGCCCTTCCCAGGGAGAGGCTTGCTGTGGCGCCACTGGAGGAATACTCTGACCTTCGTCAGGACCTCGCAAGGAGAAGCAGGTGGATATCCCCAGCCAACGTAGGTACCTTTGGGAGGAACACCTCCTGAGCCCTGACTTCCAGCATCAAAAAACCTGTCCGGACTCTTGGGGCCACAGAAAGGAAGAACGGCCTGGCCTTTGATGTTCTCCTGGTTTAAAATACTTGCATCAACCAGTGTTTGTAGAAGAACATCAAAGGTTGCTTGACTCTTCACATGGTGACCTACGGCCGAAGTGCTAACGATATTCACCGCTCTTCTCACTGCCTCCTCCAAGTCCTTCATGCGCCGCCCTCTCCATCCCAAGCTGTTATCTATTAGGGAGCGCATGGAGCGTATCTCAGACTTCAGCAGCTCCTCTCAGCGGTGGTTCTCGAAGGCCGCCTGCTTCGCCTTCGACTCTGCCTCCCTCGCCTCCGCAACTTCACCCCTGAGCCTGTTTCTCTTCTTTCTCAAAGCCTCCCTTTCATCACTAAGCTCCTTTATTCGTTTTTAGAGGTCTTTGACATGAGCAGAATAGGCTTGACCAACATCCAAAAGGGCGCGGTAAAATTCCCCTATTGCAACCTCGTTCTTACTGGCCCATTCTGAGTTACTAAGAGCTAAGGAAGCCAATTTATCTTCCAGACTATATAACTTTCTTAGCTCCTCTATATGGTCACCTTGAGAGCGCTTTGTGACCTGCAACAAAGCATCCTTTAGCTCCGCTATCCTCTGAAGGTGGCGAACCTCCCCTTCCTCCTTATCCTTCAAAGACTTTACCACCTCCAGGACTTGGGAGGTGTTCTTCAGGATCCTCTCCTCTTCCCTCCTTATTTCAGTCAATCTATCCCCCAGGTTGCCTCCTAACCCTTCAATGCCAAGGGTAACTTCAGGGGCAACCCCCGAAGCCTCCTCCTTCTCCTTAGTCACCTCTTCCATCTTGCTGCCTTCTCCCTCCATTCCCTTCTCTTCTTTCTTCTCATCATTTCGAGCAACCGCTGGAAGAAGACGAGGAAAGTAAGGTCTCTTTACCTTCGGAAGAAGAGGGACTAACTCACCAAGAGGAGCAGGACCGCAAATCACCAGGGGCGTCTTCTTCGCACTCCCTTCAGGGGGAGCCCCGAACTTAGGAAGGAGCCGCTCAATGTCTTTATCTTTGAGCAGAATCCTCCCAGGCTCAAGTCTCTCCCCCGCAAGCGTCTCGCCCACCACGATCAACTCTTTCCGCTCTCCGATTTTCAGAGACCCCTTGATCGGAGAATCTGAGAGGTTCACCACCTTCGCCACCTTCTCTTCAGCAACTCCCTGTGCGGATCCAAAGTCCGCGCCAGAACCTTGGCAACCTTGGCTGCCGGCGTTTCTTCCGGCAGGACCACAGCCGGAGCTCCCGCTTCCTCTTAGAGCATTTTGACGGTCTTCTTAACCGCCGGTTCCGACGATCTTTCAGACGGCTCTAAGTTCTGAAGCCTTGTGTTTTCCTTTAATTCTTTTGTATGTCCTGTACTCAGAAAGAAATATGTAAATGAAATAAAACTTGTAACAAGTTTGTCATGAATAAAATGTATTTTTTTGAAAACTTGTTCTGAAATGAATTCTGCTTGTTTTTTCTTTTATCTTTTCCTTCGTGTTTGAAAAGGATACCACGAGATTAGAAAAGAAAAGAACAAGAATCCATAGATATATGAAAGTGAAAAGCTAATGACAAATTCTAAGTTAAAAGATAAAACTAACTATCGTCGTGCACGACATCGGGGTGAATGCAGGGAAGAGACGCTTCAATATCCGTGCACCGCTTCGACTCCCGAACCTGTCAGAAAAACGAACGGCCGGATTTGTCTTGCGCGTTGATCGATAAGATCAGACGGCAAGAAGACGGAAAGTCACAACTGTTCCCCATAAAGCTTTCAAAAAAAAGGGGGAAGTTGAAACCTTGTCTTCCAACCCAAGAGAGAGATTTCCCAGACCTTGCTCGTCGCAAAACCTTGCCATGGGGGGAAGAGAGATTGAGTGGGCTGAGTTGGTCGTTCAGTTCGAGAACGACGCTAGCTACCAAGAGAGTCTCTTGATGGACCACGAAGTGCTCAATATAACAAGGGGATTTAGGGAAAATCCCGACCTCATGGTCCTCCAGCCTGCTGCCGAGTTCCGTCCAAACAGACCCCCAAATGGAGCAGTGTGCGTCTACCGGGCTCAAGTGGAGTACGGGATGATGCTCCCTCCACAGGAGAAGTTCAGAGAGATCCTGAACTTCTATCGGATCGTGCCGGCGCAGCTTTCCCCCAACGCCGTCACATACATATACTCTTTCTTGAAGCTACAGCAGGCCCAGGAGATACCATGGAGCTTGACATTGTTTAGAGGCCTGTTTAAATGGATGGCGGTGCCTGGATACAGAGGATGTCTGGCTCTGAGGTTGAAAACAAGGAAGGCAATGTTCTCTGGGGCGAGTAGTTCTCATTGGGACTGGAGAGACTATTACTTCTTCATAGGCGGGGATTTGCGGATCCCCGTGAATCCCAGAGTCTGCCCACCTGAGTTCATTGGGGATGCCAGGTGGATGGCTGGAGAGGGAACACTGAAGAATCTGGAGAAGCTGAAGGGGCAGAACTGGCCCCTGAAGGACTTCCTCAGACACGTGAAGAATGACATATCCTTATACGCGCAATTGTTAGGATGTCGTCTTCAAGGAGACGATTCCACCTCCTGGCATGGTCCTAATGAAGAGGGCCAGGAGGGGTCAGCCCCCCTCATGCAACTCAACAAGGAAGTTACTGAGGTGGTGGAGGAGCAGGGAGAGATAGAGGTTCCGGAGCCAGTTTGTAGCGGAACCGCCGTCGACGTGGTATCCTCTTCAGAGAATACTGCGGAAGACAGGAAGACCTTGGCCGAGGTGATGGAAGAGACAGGCAAAGGGAAAGAACCTGCCATATCGACCAAGCCCAAGGAGGTCCCCAAAGGTAATAAGGGGATCGTTCTTGGGAAAAATGAAGGAGAAAAGAAGGCCGAAGAGAAGGGCCAGAAGGGAGAAGAAGAGAAAGAAGTGAAGGGAGCAACTGTGAATCCCTGCCTGAACCTGATATTGAAGGAGGTCTCTAAGCGGAAGAGGGACCCCAAAGAAAAGAGAAGTCCAGAGCCCCCTTTGAAGAAGAGGAAGACTGCGGAGGAGGACCAACCGGCTGCCAAGGAAGCTTACGATTGGCAGGAAAGTATTAACCCCCCTTACCACATCAACTTCACGGGGAGGTTTGGAGACGACATTTCGAGGATCGTCGTAGGAACGAAAGGAGAGATGAGAAAACTCCTCCAGCTCTCCCAGCAATCGTCGGAACGAAACTGCGCACCCCCGGGGGACATGGGATTGGCAGTAGGAGGTGGCTTTGTCACCAAGGATCTGGAGGAGAGGATGGAGAAAACCTCGACGCCAGATGCCTACGCCCAAGTAGCCAACAGGCTGGTCGCTGTGAGAATCTCTCATAACTCCATCTTTCTGTTACTTTCTGTTCAAATTGTGTTGACTTTGCTCCATCTTTCAGGCGCTTGCTCGCTTGCCTCTGCTTCTGAACAAGACCTTAAGGACGGAGGAACAAGTACTCGAGCAAGGAGGTCAGCTTCATCAACAGGACGAAGAAATTGAAGCATTGAAGGTCCAGCTTGCAGTAAAGTCTTCTCAGCTCGATGCCTTATAGGAAGAGAAGGCTAAACTGCAGGAGGAGTTTGCAGTTTATAAGTGTGCAATGGGCGCGTTGAAGGCTGACAACAGGGTTCTGCGAGAGAAGCTGGATAAGGTCACTGAAGACCAGGAGGCCATCATTGCGGAGAGGTCTGCAGCAACTGTAAAGGCCTACAAAACAAGTTTACCCTGCAGAAAGGAGATGTTAGATGAGATCAAGAGGGCGTGGGAAGGACTGGCTTCCACTTTGATTCAAGAGGGCAAGATTACTGCCAATGATCTTGGGGAAGTGGAGCCCATTCCTTGCCTAGCCGCTGATCCTACTTACAAGGAAGAGTGGTTGGACTTAACTGACGATCTCATCCAACAGATGTTTGATCTTTTGGATGGGGACCGTGAAGACTAACTCATTTTCTTGTAAGACGAGTGAATTGTAACCTCAATTTTGTATTTTTTGAAAATAAAAGAATGAAAAAGCTTGTTTTCTTTCGCATACCTGCTTACTCTGATGTGTATGAAACGAACAGGTACCTTTGTATGAACTTTGAAATGCTCTGACTGTAACTTTATGAAGGCATCCTTTATAATGAGTTCACAATAAAGAAATTTTGAATCACATAAAGCATCTCTAGTTTGAACTCTGAAACTACTTCTTTGCACATTGATTGCCCAAAGGACTTAAGTTAGTTTCTTTATAATCTTGCACAAGGAAGAAGTAGTGATAATAGGAGAGATCCCGCCTAGGAGGAGTTATCTGTCCTGATGCCAAAAGGACTTAGGTCGTCTGAAACATCGTGGGCGATGTTTGTACTTGAGGCATTGGCCGACCTCCTTTGGGGCGACAGATTCTAGTGGGAAGAGTGCATTTGAAAATATAATATCGAATTTGACTTGAAATCATACTCCTTTACGCATCTGCACAGGAAAGAAGTAATGATAGTAGCAAAGATCCTACCTAGGAGGAGTTATCTGACCCAATGTCAAAAGGACGGAGCGTCTGAAACATCGTGGATGATGTTTGTACTTGAGGTATGGACTGACCTCCGTTAGGGCAGATCCTAGTGGGAAGCGAAGGTACTCTGCTTAGGAGGGACCTGTATCATGGGTAGATAGCAGGGACTGTCCTAAGGTTACGAGCGGGCCTTCTAGCCTTTCACTAGCCAGATGGGCTTATGGAAGGGTTCCGAATGTAGGTAGGAGACCCCTCCTGCCAAGCATAACTAGGCTCGGTGACCTCCGTATACGAAGAGTGAGTATAATGAACCATCGTGTACGATGCGCGGTAATCTCGGCTACGATAGTTGAGAGTTTGAGGTTAGAATCATACCTGTCGCACGATGCTTGAATAAAAGATGAGCTAATTGTGCTTAGATAATACCTCAGTATTGTTGGCCCAAAGGCTTCCCAAGAGGGGGATGAATTGAGAATAATAAAATTTATGAGTTTAAATAAGGCAATAAATTAATAGATAATTCAAACGATGCAGAGAGGTTGATTTAGCAAATCAGACAGCAGAAGAAATAGAACAGAGAGTACCACCAGAAAGTGAGGTCAATTTGCAAAATAGGACTCAATGCAGAAATGAGGTCAATTTGCAAAATAGGACTAAGTGCAGAAATGAGGTCAATTTGCAAAATAGAACACAATGCAGAAATAACGTATTCAACAATTGAAAAAAGGCAAGCAGTAGAAATATATCACACAATAGGCACAAAAGATTTATAGTGGTTCAGCCTTCCGCCTAGTCCACTCCCCACGCACCTCGAATGGGAATTTCACTAAAAACCCCGGCTTTTTACGGGAACAAAAGCCGAACAAACCCAATACAACCCTATGGCTTTTTCAAGGAACCAAAGCCAAGCAAACCTTCAATCCTACAACTTTTTGCAGGAACCAAAGCTGAGCAAACCTACAAACCTCCACTAGGGAGATAGAGAAAGGAAGTAAAGATTTTGCTAGACTAGCTAGCTTAGAATACAATGCATATACAAGAATCAATATTACAATGAGGCACTCTATGCATATGCAAATAAGCCAAGGGTCTACTCAAATAATTCCGAAAAGCCAAACATAAAAACAGTGAGCAAGATGATTTAAGAAATATCACCCAATGTAAGCCTTCAACAGGAAGAACAAGAAGTAAAACAGAAGTTTGAAGAATCTTAATAAGTAATAACCTCAAGAAGCAAGATTTTCATCAAACCAAAAACCAAAACGCAGCAAAATATTTTTCTGAAGCAGGAAACAGAATAGAACCAGGAATTTCAGCTTCTTTCCACTTGAGAAACACCACAATCTCCTTCTTTAAAGTCTCCTTCAAAAAGTTTTGCAAGTATGGCTTTGGGAGATCAAAAACCGGATGAGAGCTTGAAGGGAGAATGTGAGTTGTTGTTCTCCAAAAACAGAGAATGCAGAAATAAAAACAGTGTTGGAGAAAATTAGATTAGAGAAATTAAAATTGCATGGGCTTAAGAATGCAGAAACATGTCCGTTGGAAAGAGAGAGAAGAAACAGCCCACTTTTGTCTTTTAGTGATTGTAGGCTTATTGCTTTAAGCCAACATGAAGGGGACAAAACCAAGTGGATTAAGAATAAAAAATGATTAGTTGAAGCATGCCTCAATATTTTACATGGTGGCCATCATACAAATAAAATCAGGATATTCAAGAAAAGAAAAAACGGTAGGCTGCAACAAATCAAAACACAAACCAAGAAATCATGGGAGAAACAAAACCCAAGTTACAAGGAGAAGGAATGATGGCTCTTGATTTGGATTGATGTGGCTCATGCAACCTTTTGGAAAATACATGGGTATTAACCAATAGGTTATATGTTGCCATATACCAAAATAGAGGAACAATTAATGACCATGTAAAGATCTATCATAGGCATGAGATTGTGTTAAGCTAAAACAACTTTTAACCTAATATATGATAAGTATTAAACTTTGAGTTAAGCTTCAAACTCAAATCAATAGATTGAGTGAGCTACACTCTTAATTCAAATTACTTAACATGAATAAGTTGAAAGAGATTTTCGTTTAAACAACCAAACATGATAAATACGAAAGAGAATAAGGTTTTCTTAACTAGAAAACCAAAAGAAAAAACTCGAGTAAAAACCTTGACAAATATGCACATGCTTACATAATAATCCTAGAAAAGAAAACAATAATAATTCCAGCGAGATCCAGCTTTTCTCTGGACTTTAATTTGGACTCAATCCTCAAATGAGATAATGCAACCTGTTAACACACTAAACAAGAGGATTAGTCTTTAACAACTAAATTAATTGTTGTCATCAAAATCAAAGGGTTCAACAAGTATGAATATCAATGTTAAGATTAATATCATAAGAACCCCTGAGCTCAGAATAAAACCTTCAGGAGAGCATAATGAAAGAATCCAGACGTGTATTGGAAGAATCCAGATGAGTCTGTACAAAATGAATTCTGTGAGAATCAAGATGGATTGTTGCTCTTATTTAAGCATGGAACTTTTTCAGATCATCTCCGCTCCAAGTCCTGGGGAGTTGAGTGCCTTTAGAGGTCATGAGATAATACGTGTTAGGTCCTGCAATCTCGCACACGATGTATGGGCCCTCCCAGTTGGGCTCAAGCTTGGGAACTCCCAAGTTGCCGCCAGCAAGAAGTCGTCGCTTGAGGACCAGAGCGCCTTGAGTGAAACTTTTGGGATTGACCTTATGGTTGAAGTATCGTTCTATCCGGCGTTTGTGCTCCAGACGCTTGAGGGCGGCCAATTGCCTTTTCTGTTCCAAGAGATCCAGGTCAACCCTTCGTGAATCATCATTTTCATTCACCCACGTTTGCAAATCTTCGGGATCGAAGTTGGCTGCTGCTTCCACCCTGGGAGAGTAATGCTCCAGCTCAACAGGTATGACGACATCCATTCCGAAGGATAGGGAGAAAAGCGACTCTTGAGTGACCTCGGAGGGAGCTGTATTGTAAGCCCAAAGAGCGCCTAGTAGTTCATCTAGCCAGCGAGCCTTGGCGCCATCCAAGTGTTTTTTTCAAAATGTTCAGAATATTCTTATTAGCAGCTTCTGCCTTTCCATTAGTGTGAGGATGTCAAACAGATGCGTACTTTAGGTTGATCTGATGTTTGCCGCAAAAGTTGTGAATCCGCTGATTGGCGAATAGAGTACCATTATCTGTGATGATTGCCATGGGTACACCATACCTGCAGACGATGTTAGCCCATAGGAAGTTCTCGACGTTCTGGGCAGTAGGCTGAGTAAGTGGTTTAGCTTCAATCCACTTCGCGAAGTAGTTGACAACAACCAATATCCACTTGTAGCTTCTGAGAGCGATAGGCATTGAGCCCAGAAAGTCAAGCTCCCAAATAGTGAAGGGCCAAGACGAATTGATGGGTTTGAGATAGCCGACGGGTTGTCTTTGCATATCAGCGTAGTATTGGCACTGAGGGCACTTCTTTACAAATGTTTGAGCGTTCTTGTGGATATTGGGCCAAAAGAATCCCTGACGTAGGAACAGCATAACCAAGCTTCGGCCGCGAGCGTGGGTTCCGCATTCTCCTTTATGGACAGCCTCCATGGCCTCTTGTGCCTCTTCTGGTCTCAGGCACTTGGTGAGGGGTCTGGCATATGACCTTCTGTAGAGTTTCCTGTTGATAAGGACGTACTTAGCACAATCAAGTTTCAACTTTCTTGCTTCTTGTTTGTTGGCAGGTTGAGTCCCATTCTTCAAGTAGTCGAATATCCTGTCCATCCAGCATGATGGGCGCTCCTCAGAGCGAATTTCTGCACATTCATAGTTGGGCTCTTTAAGTATTTGATGTCGGCGGAGGCCGGGGAACCCCCCTTCGCGAGCCGATCTGCCACTTGGTTTTCCTCTTTGGGAATGTGCGCCAGAGAGAATTCTTCGAATTGAGAGATCAAGGACTGAATTTTCTGCAAATACTTCTTCAGAACCTTATCCTTTGTCTCGTATGTTCGGTTCACCTGGTTGACGACCAGTTGGGAGTCGCTGAACACTTGTATGTATTTTATTGACATGCTGAGTGCAAAACTCAGTCCCGCAATAAGAGCCTTATACTCTGCTTGATTGTTAGTAGCTTTGAACTAAAGAGTTATCGCATGATGCAGGGCGACCCCCATGGGGCTGGTTAGAAGAATTTCAACTCCTTGAGATTGAAGTCCAAAAGCACCATCAACGTGAAGAGACCATGGAACGATCTTGCTTTTAGTAGGCTGTGACTCCAGAGTGGAAAATTCAGCAACAAAGTCGGCCAACACCTGGGCTTTGATTGCTAGCCGTGGGACGTATTTGATGTCGAATTCACCAAGTTCAATGGACCATTTGAGAAGCCTTCCCGAAATCTTGGGGGTGTGTAACACCTTCAAGAGAAGCCGGCGGCGCCTCCACCTCTCCCGCCGGTTGTGGCGGCTCCAGCCCCTTTCCTGCCTATCGCAGCGCCTTCTTTTCAATCGTCTGGCTTTTCTCGGCCGCCCAGACGCCCTATTCCTGCTCAAGAGGCCCCCCAAAATCCTGGTTTCTTTCTGTGATGACAACGGTCACGCCATGAGTATGGTAAACTTCGCTGTCATTAGAGCTAAGTCAGGCTACAACGCTATCCTGGGGAGGACTAGTCTCAACTCCTTTGGGATGGTGATCTCTACGCCCCACCTCTGCGCAAAGTTCCTTACCTCTAGCGGCGTTGTCACCATCAGAGGAGACCTCCGGTAGGCCGCTCGATGTTTCCAACTCGCAACGCAGCTCGTTGTTGATCATCTGGACCCGAGGGAATCTCAGCCTCTCATACCACAGGAAGGGGTTATCAATGTAACCTTGGGGGGAGAAGGATCTTCAAAAATTGTAAACATATCTTCTTCCATGCAAACCAGCAAGCAGGTGTCACTGCTTTGCTTTCTGAGTATGTAGACGTCTTTGCTTGGTCCCCCGAAAATATCTCGGGGGTCAACAAGGCTATCTGTGAACATCGCTTGAGCATATCTACTGATGTCATTCCCGCAAAGCAGAAGAAACGGGTCATGGAAGGAGAAAGGCAGAATGCTCTCGAAGAAGAAGTAAACAAACTCCTGAAAGCAGGCTACATCGGGGAAGTCCAATACCCACAGTGGCTTACCAATGTTGTCTTAATAAAAAAAGCCTGCGGAAAGTGGAGGATGTGCATAGACTTCCGGGCGCTCAACCAGGCCTGTCCCAAAGACACCTATCCTCTTCCACGCATCGATGCAATGGTGGATCGTACCTTCGGATACAAGGTCATAAGCTTTCTGGATGCTTTCTCCAGGTACAATCAAATCCGGATGGCTAAAGATGACGAAGAAAAAACTACCTTCATCACCTACTTATTGCTACAATATTATGCCCTTCGGTCTCAAAAACGCTGGTGTCACATACCAGCGCATGATTGACGCCATGTTCAAAGGTCAGAGAGGCAGAAACCTCGAAGCATACGTTGATGACATTCTGGTCAAAAGTCGGAGCATGGAGGAGCATTTTGCAGACCTCAGAGAAACCTTCGATACTCTCCGAAAGTTCAATCTCAAGCTGAACCCCACCAAGTATACCTTTGGCGCAGTATCAGGGAAGTTCTTGGGCTACGTAATATCAGTCAGAGGAATAGAAGCTAACCTAGATAAAATCTCAGCATCCTCAGCATGCCTTCTCCTCGATCACTAAAGGAAATTCAGAAGCTCATCGGCTGTATCAATAGCCTGGGGAGATTCATTTCCAAGGCTGGTGATAGGTGTTTGTCATTCTTCCGGTGTCTTCGCAAGGGCAAAAAAGGTCAATGGACCGATGAATGTGAAGCTGCTTTCACAGAGCTAAAGAGATACTTTACAACCGCACCAATGCTTGTGGCGCCGAAAGCAGGGAAAGTTTTATCTCTTTACCTAGGGGCATCAGATGCAGCGGTTTCGGCTGTCCTCGTGAACAATGATAAGAGGATCCACCGCCCTATCTTCTACATCAGTCATATACTTCTTGATACAGAAACCCGATACCCTATGCTGGAGAAGCTCGCTCTTGCTCTCCTGATGGCCGCAAGGAAGTTCCGTCCATACTTTCTGTCGCATACTATCCAGGTGGTTACCGCCGCGATTGGTGGAAGAGGTACAGGAGGCAAGACGGCGGCGCAAACTGGTTGAGTTTGCCTGAGGATCACGGCCTGTTGTGTTGTAAGGCCAGTAACCAAATCAGTGAGGTTCGTCAGCATCCCCTGCAACTCTGTAATGCGAGTATCTCTGGAGGAAGAAGTAGATTCGGCGCGGTGCCGAGATGTTGAAGCGGAAGCCTCGTCACCTGACGCCTTGACAGATGGTTCTCCTGCGTGTGTGCTGCGGGCTGCAGAATTGGTTCTGCGCGTTCTAGCCACCATCCTCTCAGGTCTCAATGAAAGCACCAGAAGATGTTGACGTGAGATGTAGAGGATCCCAAGAAACACAGAGAGAAAGAGAGTCCCGAAAGACGGTGGCACGCAGTGAGTTAAGCCTGTTGACTGAGGCTTAGGTGAGAATAAAATGCATCCAGAGCAACACACAGAGGTTTAAGGTGGTTCAGGAAAGAAATCCCCTACGTCCACCGAGCGGCCGGGTGATTGATTTCACTAGAGAAAGGAAAAGGATGGTCGAAAGGACCAGTACAATGAGCTAACGAAGAAAGAGAGAAAAAAGAGGAAGAGAGAGAGTTTTCTCCTATCTCAAGCTCTCGTTTACAAAGATGATAAAAGAAGAATTCAGCTCTCCAGAAAAGAGACCCGTCCTTCTCCCTTGAAGCCTGTTCAAGGGTTTTTATAGGCAACAGGTGGCGTAGCTTCAGCCTATTTTTCCGGAAGGGAAAGGAATAAACAAACCCTGAGCCCATGCCGTTGTCGGCTTTTGGGGGAACTAGCAGCAACAAAAGGAGAGCTAGGCTTTTGATCTTAGTACCGCTTCTAGGGATCCGTGATGGCTGAAGCATGCGGGTCCTTGATTTGCGTGTCTGAAAAAAATGTCTGAGGATCAGGAGGCAAGACGGCGGCGCAAACTGGTTGAGTTTGCCTGAGGATCACGGCCTGTTGTGTTGTAAGGCTAGTAACCAAATCAGTGAGGTTCGTCAGCATCCCCTGCAACTCTGTAATGCGAGTATCTCTGGAGGAAGAAGTAGATTCGGCGCGGTGCCGAGATGTTGAAGCGGAAGCCTCGTCACCTGACGCCTTGACAGATGGTTCTCCTGCGTGTGTGCTGCGGGCTGCAGAATTGGTTCTGCGCGTTCTAGCCACCATCCTCTCAGGTCTCAATGAAAGCACCAGAAGATGTTGACGTGAGATGTAGAGGATCCCAAGAAACACAGAGAGAAAGAGAGTCCCGAAAGACGGTGGCACGCAGTGAGAGGCTTCCGCTTCAACATCTCGGCACCGCGCCGAATCTACTTCTTCCTCCAGAGATACTCGCATTACAGAGTTGCAGGGGATGCTGACGAAGCTCACTGATTTGGTTACTGGCCTTACAACACAACAGGCCGTGATCCTCAGGCAAACTCAACCAGTTTGCGCCGCCGTCTTGCCTCCTGTACATCTGAGGAACATCGTCATCGATGTTTGGAAATGGCGCGGTCAGGCCACGCCGACTGCGACAGGTGCAGCTGAGGAACATCGTCATCGATGTTTGCTAGAGGTGATCCTGGATCGTCGTGGACGATGTTTGACCGAATCCGCGTGGTCGAAGTTTGATCGAAGTTTGAGACCTGCGAGAATAAGAGCAAAATAAGAAGTTAGTGCCACCTGGGAGCCACGTGTATGGCTGGGATGCAGCGCTGGAATCACGTGTTAACACTAAGCAACCAGTAGTCTGTTTAGGATCACTTGCCAAATGGCCCTTAAGTCGAAGTAGCTTCATCCTCGAGGTTTGAATTTAAACACCTTTCGACTAGAACAAGGTTTTGGAGCTTGCTGCACAATTCTTACTGCAACAACAAGTATCTTGTTAAAAATGTTGAAAAAAAATAACAGTATTAATCCATCAATATGGCAAGAACTACTAAACAACATTTCAAAGTCATAATTTAAACAAGTCTTATAAAAAATGCATGAAAGAAATTTACTTGTATGAACCAACATTGTTGGTCTTTATACCACCCTTCACCAGCTTATCTTAAAAAAAAAAAAAGAATCCAATAAAGAAATGAATTAAAATATATATATATATATAAACAAATCTTAATTCTGGAGATATAAATAAACAAAAATAATAATAATCCCACTTAACATACTCCACGCTGACGGACTTCTTCAAGAGATCTAAATACAGTCTCAATCACTACGCTTGCACATAAAGATAACTTTGTCGATAAATTGTTTCTCCTTGTGATATCTGAATCCAAATACAACAAGAAAGAAGCCAATAATAAGCTCCAATGATAAAAATATTATGTAGAATTCTAAACTCCAATCATGCAAACTCATAAGCGACAATAAAGATGAGTGAAAGATACATATTGATCATATCATACAATGGCATTCTACAAATATATCTATCTCATTTTTTTATTATCGTTAAAATTTTATTTAATAAAATTAAAAATATATCTCTTATTATTGTTAAAATTTTACCTAATATAAGTCAAAATTTGAAATTAACCAAATTAAATCAAAATTCTTCATCCTTTGTTACCCTTAAGCCTTACGAAAATGAACCAATCAAAAAAAGTTTAAAACTCTAGCTTCACCTTAATCCTTTTTTCAGCTTCAACACCGAGAGCTTTTACTTTCTCTTATTGTCGTGCTCACTGTGATTGTCCTAATAAGCAAAATTGTATTCTCTGTACGAGACTTCAGTGCTACTTACAAGTTGTTTATACTTAAAAATTTAAATTTGTATTATGTTATATATATATATATATATATATATATATATATATATATATTTAAGTATAAATTATTAATTTTATTATTGTATTTGGCGTGTCATGTCGTGTCTGTATCCTACATTTTGAAAAATCGTCGTGTCGCCGTGTCGTGTCGTGTCATGTCCTATGTCCCCATGTCGTGTCCGTGCTTCATAGATACCACCACAATAACATTAAACAAACACCCCTAAATAACTTAAGCAAATGTCCATATTCAAAATGTATATTAACTAATTCTGATGCGTATGCACAAAACACAAAAGCAATATTGTTTCAACTAAAAGATTGAAAGAATCATTGGGATATCCTGTACGTTGTTTTCAAAAACAGAATCAGTAAAACTGCTCACAAAATCAAGTTTAATAGCTAATATAACTATGCCATCAATTATAAGTAGATTGCAATTTATTTGCGGCAAACTATAAGTATCTGTTTATATAACCAGGCTAAACTAAATTTGGGCTGTCCCAACTTATCTTTTTCTTGCATAATTGTCATTTGTGATGTATGCCCTGCATCTACCTTTTTTTTTTTTTTTGCAACTGGGTCTGTTTGAGAGTGTGTTTGAATTGGCTTTTGTATTGCATCAACCTCAATCTGAAGGTCAAATTTAGCCTTGTCTAGTTGAATAAATTGTTTGAAGTGCAGCAAATCAATCATACAAGAAAAAGATATCATGTGCACAATCAAGGCAAATATGCAATACAAACACTAAACAAATGATAATTATACGTACTAAAGATAGAAAGTACATACATCACAAAGGCAGAGATGCAGAAGTAGATGAGGCCAATAGAAAAATGAAGTTAGTTGTTCTACTAGAAAGAAGCAACACCAGCCAGCCTGTGGCAAGCAACAACGAAACAAAAATGAAGAGTCCTGGACAAAAAGTACAAGATGTAGATAAAATGCAAAGTCCTGGACAAAAAGGACAAGATGCAAATAAAATATAAACCATCATAAATTGACACATACTAAAAATTTGGAGTGTTCACATATTAGATACCTCAAAATCATATCTTCAAAGCATCAAGGAACCAAAGAGATAGAGGACTTGGGTTTTTTCTTTGACTCATATTGTGAAACGGTAATACCTTCAGCGGTTAGTATACGAATTGTTTGATTATCAAAATAAACAATTATAGCACAACATTTCTCCAGGAAATGTTAAGCAAATTCTTCAAATGTTGTTTCTATATTACAAGTTGAGAAAAATAATTCTGAACTATAAACAATTTGATATAACTCGAAGAGCACGACAACTAGGCAGAATAGTAGTAGAGACTTAAAACTTCTTTTTACACATTGACAGCTTACCATCCACTCTTTTTGCATCATATTTAAAAACATCCCAAAAGCATACTATCAATAGAAAATAAAGAACAAATATTGAGAATGACAAATAAAGAATTTATACACAAAGTGATACAATAAGAATCATTATATGCTAGTAGTACTATGTGTACAATTAATAGGATCATTATATTCATTCAAGAGACCAAAAGCAAAAACAAGTCGCATGTAGTAAGACCGAGTATCTATATTCGAAAAGCAGATAACACAAATGTATGGGCTAAATCCCAAAGAAAGAGAGAAACTTAATAGGCAAATTGGTGGGCTATTATAGAAAGGATTGATCAAGCATAGCTTGAACCCTCATGTTCTTTTTGCCGTTATTACTCCAAAGAAGAATGAAACTTGGAGAATGTGTAATGACAGTAAAGTTATCAACAAACTATTCCTCTTATAGAAGAAATGTTAGATATATTGGCAGGATCTAGTTGGTACTTCAAGATTAATCATAGAAGTGGTTACCACCACATTAAAATTTGACCAGGAGATGAATGAAAAACTGAAAACTCAGAACGGTCTCTTTGAGTGGTTAGTAATACCGTTTGGATTATCGAATGCTGCTTGTATTTTCATTAAAAGGATAACAAACATCTTGCAGTTGTTTACAGGCAAGTTTTTTTATGGTTTACTTTGATAATATTTTAGTTTATAATAAATCCAAAATGGAGCATTTGGATCACCTCTGCACTACCTTTGTTACACTTACACAAATCAAACTTTATTTCAACTTGAAGTGTAGCTTCCTGCAATCTCGTGTCTTTTTTCTTAAATTTATATGCCATCTTAGGGTATTTTGGTGGATCCCGACAAGGTAAAAGTAATTAGAGATCAACCCGACCCATCATTTTTCTTAGAGGAGATTTATTAAAGGCTACAGTGTCAAATGGACCTCAACACTGAGTGTCTGAAAAATGAAAGTTTAAGAACTGTTACTCGAACATTCAGAGAAATCAAGCAAAAATTAATTGAAGCACGTGTCCAAAGGCACCCTAATTTTACCAAAATTTTTGAAGTAGCTAGTGATGTCTTTGGAATTGGAATAGGTGGTGCATTAAGTCAACACGGTCACCCCATAGCGCTTTTTAGTGAGAAGCTATCAGAGGCCAAACAACATTACTCTATGTATGATAAAGAGTTTTACGCTATTATTTATTCACCCCGATACTGGTAATATAACCTGTTACCCATAGAGTTTATTCTCTTTGTTGACCACCTTACCTTGAACTATCTTCAATCTCAAAAGAAATTACACCCAAAGCATGCTAAGTGAGTTGAATTTCTTGATGAGCATACATTTGTTTTGAAACACCAATCAGTAACATAAACCAAGGTGGTCGATGGTCTTAGTCGTGTCATTAGTGTACTCCAGAATATGAGCATTGAGATTATTGAATAAGATAGATTGAAAAATGTTACCTGCTTTGATTTCAGTGGGATTTTTCAAGAAGCTCGAGATGGAAATTGTTGTGATCACGATGCCATCTTTATTCATGATCGACATTTGTTTGAGAGACATGACTATGCTTCCAATGCATATCATTTAGAGACTATCTTGTTTGCGAGTTGCATGCAAATGGTTATTTTTCATAAACTTTGATCAAATACATATTTACTAGATTTGCTTGATTAATAAAATATACATCATTTCTTTTATGTGGATGATCGACTACCTTACTAATGTAACTTTGAGCCTTTCGCTTTAAGTCTTGCTCCTACAGATATTTCGGTCTCGCAAATATTTCGCTTCCGTAGATATTTTACTCTCGAAGGATCCTCCATTCTCACACACAAAGATGAGATTACTGCAATTCTGGATGATGAATGTGTACACAGGTGATGGTGGACTTCGCGTAAACTCATTCAGTGGAAAACCATCCAGATTGTGATACTACATGCCTTACTAAGGATAAATGTTGACAACTGACCCAGTTTGTTTTGGAGTCCTACTTATAGTTAACCTTAATAAAGTGGATTTTTTCCAAACAGGAGAGAATAATGAAGATCTAATCGTATATTCTCGTAATTTTAAATTGAAATACTCCAAGTGCAAGAAAGACGAAAAATAAATATTAATAAAGAGGCCCAAATAATGTGATTTATAGACTTGCGTAAAATCGAACGTCTACCTCAAGGGCCAGGATGGAATTACCCATAAAAATCAATTAATTAATTAAAAGGATTTGATTAATTAAAACCCATAGCAAACTCCATATATAATAAAATAAAATAATTTGTATTATCCATCAAGCATCATGGCATGGGATCTGATTTGGATTATCGATCAACAAGATGTGCGATCACTGTCTTTCACATGGACTCTCGTTTCCACATAATAGTATTTCGTATCTCCTATCACGAACCCATCACACACCTACGCACCATAGCTCCCACTAATAACCAGTTTCTTTAGGCAACATACTTTAATAACTACTATTGTCAAACACCATAGCTCATGCTCTAACCAATTCCTTCTAATTAGGTGATAATAGTTTCATTATTCACCATAGGGCCTATAATAACACCCAACGTAAATCAAATGTTAAATTCACCAACCATTTATAAAAGAAGCTGTGGTATGAAAAATAAAAGAATCAACGATCAAGAATCTCTTATGGACATCATAGCATGAATCCAGTATAAAAGTCTAGAAAAAGAAACAAAACCTGATGCCATCATGGTAAATCTAGCATATGAAGTTTCTTCAAATGGCTTAAAAACCAATCTCACAACTAAACTTCTGAAATCATGACCAACGTAATAAAACAATTGACACTTTTTCGGATAATCAATACAAAGACCACCACAAAAATCCAAAATAAGAAATATGTACCACATACCTAATTTGTCTACAAGATCGTAAACATGCTACTGTAAGATGTATCAAGCCCTAGAAGAACCATCTTTCTTCCTTCCTGAAGTAGCAATTTCCATGATGCTTGGATAGTGAGTAAAAAGGACATGCGTCCTAGTTGTTGATCATACTCAATGTTTCATAACTTGAAAACCTAATCATGAGCTTGCCACTGTTTGCACTTAAAAAGCTTTCAAAATAAGTAACAAGTAACGTCCCAGGCAGCTGTTCGAAGGGTTCAATACTTTTGAACTTTCTCTGATTTCGAAGGAGCAAACATCAAAGAGGCAGCCCAAATGAATAAGGGAGATCTTAGGAATGAAATCCTAAAGAACAGCGCAGAACAGTTCTTTCAATGGATCCAAAGTCTTCGAAGATTCGAACAAATTAAGATAGAAACCTGATGCCATCTTGGTAAATCTAGCATATGAAGTTTCTTCAAATGGCTTAAAAACCAATCTCACAACTAAACTTCCTGAAATCATGACCAACGTAATAAAACAAATTGACACTTTTTCGGATAATCAATACAAAGACCACCACAAAAATCCAAAATAAGAAATATGTACCACATACCTAATTTGTCTACAAGACCGTAAACATGCTACTGTAAGATGTATCAAGCCCTAGAAGAACCATTTTTCTTCCTTCCTGAAGTAGCAATTTCCATGATGCTTGGATAGTGAGTAAAAAGGACATGCGTCGTAGTTGTTGATCATACTCAATGTTTCATAACTTGAAAACCTAATCATGAGCTTGCCAGTGTTTGCACTTAAAAAGCTTTCAAAATAAGTAACAAGTAACGTCCCAGGCAGTTGTTCGAAGGGTTCAATACTTTTGAACTTTCTCTGATTTCGAAGGAGCAAACATCAAAGAGGCAGCCCAAATGAATAAGGGAGATCTTAGAAATGAAATCCTAAAGAACAGCGCAGATCAGTTCTTTCAATGGATCCAAAGTCTTCGAAGATTCGAACAAATTAAGATAGAAATTTCTGCGAAACTAAGATCTTTCTATGGACGACAATCTTTGAAGAACCATAATTTCAAAGGAACATTCCATCGATATCAAAGGAACATTCCATCGATATCAAAGGAACATTCCATCGATATCAAAGGAACAATCTTTTAAACAGATCACTCTATTGAAGACGAAATTTTGAAGAACTATTGATTTCGAAGGAACAATTTTTCGACGAGATTCTTCTATTGAAGACGATATTTCAAAGAACTATCGATTTAGAAGGAACAATCTTTCGAAGAGATCACTCTATCAAAGACAATATTTCAAAGAATCATCGATTTCAAACGAACAATCATTCAAAGAGATCACTCTATCGAAAATGATATTTCGAAGAACCATCGATTTCGAAGGAACAAGATTTCGAAGAGATCCAATTCCTTCGATGAACCTAGTCTTCGAAGACCCAACTATCGAAGATGATCTTCAAAGGCTTGATTTCGACAAAACCGATCAGACTCTAGTCAAACATTCAACAGGACGGCCATTAGCGTCGCTTATGAATACCACCAAGTCCACTGAGGAAGGGACTGGATTCCCAAAGTATTGCATTGTATTGGCTGGATTTCCGAAATGTAGAACTATAGGGACTAAAATCCTGAAATTTTGAACTGCGGGGTGAAGAGTAGTGAACGAAGGAAGAAGCAAAGACTGGTGAGCCTCTCCTTCTGCTCCTGGGTTCTAAGCTCCTCTCTCTCCAGCAAACTCTAAAACTCATTCTGGCCAAGATAGATCTTGTGATTCTTAAGATGCTATAAAACATACAGAGGCTTCTATTAACTAAAAAATACAAGTCTAAATCTATGAATCACAGTGACCAAAATAATATAAACTTTAAATAATAAGAGACCGTCCTAAATCAACAAGAAATCCCCAGTGAATCACTACAGAACTCCACATCTATGGGGTAAATATTATTTAAGAGATAAAAATGATGATAAATGAATCAGATAGCAAGACATAAAGCTTCAGCTAGCTAAAGGAATGGAAAAGCAGCTCAAGCAAAGCACTCAGCCCCAGAAGTTGAGCCACAAACAGTCATCTCTGTCCCTACATCAAACAAGTTTGGCCCATTGAATATGGTTAAAAGAAACAGTATGTCCGCAGTCCTTAAAGCCACTGTGGCAGCTCAAGCGCCTGTTAAAGCACCTCCTCAACAAGAGAGAAAAGAAAGAACGTGGAACTCAAAAATTTATAACGTGCTAAAATAAGTAAAAGAACGGAGGTTGCATCGACAACAGAGGCGGAAAGACAGATATCACCATGGCAAAGCCAAACAATGGCAAGCTGTATCCACCAGGAAAAATAGTGACAATGGGTAACAAAAATAATTTCTCGACCGACCCATGAGGTATTTGAAGGTTCCACTAAAACTGATGGAAGCAATACTTCCCTTAATCGAGACCATCTTTGACATCTTTCATCTGAATATACCTATCCTACAGTCTTTAGAATATCTTCTATTCTTCCCACAACAATAAGAATTTTTCTGCTAGTAGACATAAATTGAAAGCAAATAATGAAAACAAGAGCCTGTATGACTGTACCCATCACCGAATGCACAAGATCCTCATCGGACATACAAATCATGCAGAGCTTGGCAAAGAAAAGGTAAGGAGCATGCTGTAGGCATTGGGATGAGAAAAAGGGGCCGATTACAACAGTTTTTTGAATTAAGGGAGAATTTATAAGAAAGTAAGCATGTCAATAGTAGTGCAAAATTTGAGCTGCTGCGATGAACTGCTAAATACTTAGCGTAATGAAAGGGCTCGTTTATGTTCATTTGTCAAACTTAATAACATGAAGAGATTTTAAAAAGTTCATTGATAAGAGAAAAGGCACCAAAACTAACGTTTACTTTGATTATGTTTGTGAACCATGCATTTAGAGACCTCGAAAAATACTCATTTAGAAATATTAAAGCAGTGAATTTTTGTTTGATAGTTGGCTCGATTAATAATGACATATAAGAGATGCTAAGTAAATCACACACGACCAAAGAAAACACGTGCTTGGAAGTATATGTGCAAATGCAATGGAAAGTTCTAAGTTCCAAAATAAACCTAAATATGTGATGCTTCATGAAATTAAAATACCCCAATTGTATAAACATGTAACTAAAATATGGAGGGCAGATTTAAGCCCAACAATGTAAATTCATCCTCGAAAGTTTTAGGATTGATTAAAATCAGAACCAGCAATAAGGAATCACAAGACAAGTCAAAGTTGGTTACAATAGTTAATAGTAAGGTTATAAACAAAGAAATTCAGAGCATTAACAAGTCAGATGAAAGGCACTATCCTAGAAATAGCAAGAACCGAAATTAAACTTTTGTAAAACCATCATATGATGGCTTAACTTGGGTCAAAGTTCAGTCATTATGGAAACAAGAAAAAATCCAACAAGCAGGGAAACAACAAGAAAGAACAAAGGTAGGAATCCAAATGGAGGGGAAGGATTCGAAGCCTTGCACTAATAGATCCTCAAGACTTCAAAGATTATCACTGCCCACTGCAAGCGCTGCTCCCAGTCTAACTAACTCACAACCCTTGCTCAGGAATCATCAAACAAAAAGAAAATTTCAAACAACCAAGCATGAACTATATGATATTTAATCATTCAAATGGTCAAAAAACAGTAAAAATTAAGTTAAATTTTGATTAGTAAATTTAGCTAGCAATATGGAATCAGAAAGCAACATCATGAATTGGCAAACAGTGACCTATAAGAAGAAGGATGGGATCAAAATCATAAACCAATTTAATAAATAAAGCCAATACAGCAAAGATATTAAAAAATTTAGATCAGAAAAAGTGCATGAATATTAAAGTGAACCAGAGACAGAAGAAGGGTGAAAAAAAAATAAAAACCTAAATAGAACCTCAAGAATAGTGGGCACTCTGCAACTCAAGCTCGAAATGACGCAATTCACTCAAACAAGGAATAAACCATTCTTCTCAGCTGTGAAAACTCAACTTTGCATCAACAATCAATAATTCAAGAACAACAAAAGGTTTTTTTATAGACAAGGAAGGAGAAGCTCCACGCACAAGCTGATTGGCGACCTGGCGCAGGTTCTGTGAATTTGTCCCATAAAAAGAAGAGTGGAGGCACAGTTCAGTGAGATCGGCGGTAGATCGCGATCATGCACCAGTAGCGGCGCAGTGGAGATTGACGTGGGGAGTGGCCGAGGCGAACCCACAAATCTTGCAAAACACAGCAAAGAGAGGGGAAAAGCCGTGGCACAGGCGCTGGAACAAGAAGAAGAGGCCCGATTAGTAGTTTTCTTTTTTTCTAGAAGAGCTTTTTTTGGAGTTAAATGAACCGAAGAATTAGTGGCAAAATTTCTATTTATTTCTTCTATTTTTAAATGGAGTAATGCTGCACGTCACTCATGAAAATATTACTCCATCATTTACAACATCAACAAGGAATAAATTATTATATTGATATTATAAAAGATATCCAGCTAATAATGAAGACCTGAGCGGATAGGTGGACAAAAACTAAATCATATATAATGTTAGATAATACTATGCAGCAAATCATCCAGTGCACAATTTCATCTAGTTAATAAATAAAGAAGAAACTGGTAACACCGTCCAATTATATTCTACCATCTTTGATGAAAAGAAAGGAAAAATAAGAGTTGCAATTTGTTGCAGAAAAATTTTAAGATAGAGTTCTTTGGTAGTGCAATGATTGTAGAATCACCAGTAAAACATATCTGCATTCACAACAACCATAGCACAATGAAGATCAAACAAAATTATATAGAAGGATGTTACCAGCAATAGGAAATTTCACATCAAAGCCACCAACTACACCCTGATGGCAGAATGACGAAGCATAGAGGATGGAAAACTACAAAGATGCAGGTAGAGAGGAGGTGCAATGCAAAGAGAGAAGCCACCAACTTCCTGGCGCGAGAAAGGAGGCAGAACCGCAAAACAGAGAAGAAGAATCGTGAGAGCAGCCTAACCCTAGGGAGCGACGGGGTTAGGGTTGAACGAGGGTAGCGGGGTTATGCTTGGTAGGTTTATAAGAAATCCGGAGTAGCCAAATCGCAGATTTAAATTGTTTTTTTTTTTGATAAGACAGATTTAAATTGTTTAACACTTCAAGTGGGAAGTCCTAGCTCATTCATTGGCCGTACGCCACCTGGCCAACTCCAACTTGGTCCTCCCTGACATTACTTTAAGACCAAAGGAGCCTCTACGGTCCGACGTCAACGGCTTCACCACCACAATGTTGGCCAACAACAACCACCCCACTGTGCTTCTTTATGCCTTACAGAGTGGGTTGAAGAAAGATAGTAATCCTGCTGAGTCCCTTCTGTTCAACAAACCCCACAACTTTCCAGAGTTAGTTAACAGGATGAAGAAGTTCATTATATTGGAGGACATTAGTATCGGGGAGAAAGCATCAGCCATTGAGCATCTCCTCCATCATGCTTGCGCTTGACGGACGAGATGGATCCAAAAAAGAGGTGTTGAGGCTCCAAGGGGGCATTATCAATGTAACCCTAAATGGCGAATGTTCTAAAATTATAACCATCTCCTCCACCATTGATGGGGAGCAAAACAAACTAATGGAACTTCTTTCTCAGTACTCCGATGTGATCACTTGGGATCCCTCTGACATGGAAAGCATAAACCCAGGGGTTATCGTGCATCACTTAAAACATCTCTAAAGAACTAGGACAGTCAAATAGAAGAAGCGCCCGATAGGCGATGAACAAGCTAAGGCAATAGAAATAAAAGTCAATAAACTCCTAGGTGTTGGCTTCAATTGGGAGGTTTAGTATCCGAAGAGGCTCCTCACTAATGTGGTATTGGTTAAGAAGGACAATGACAAATAGCAGATGTGTGTGAACTTATCCACAGCAAGTCATGGCCCAAAGACTCTCACCCCTTACCGCAGATCGACACTATAGTTGACAATACCTCTTGGACGATTACTCTGGTACCACCAGATCAAGATGGCACTAGAGAACATAAGAGGAAACCTCCTTCATAATGAACCAAGGTACACACTATTATGAAATCATGCCTTTCGATCTTAAGAATGCAGGGGCTACCTACCAACAAATGATGGACAAGTTTTCAAACATCAAAGGTGAAGAAACTTCGAGACCTATGTTGATGACATCCTTGTCAAAAGCACCTCTCATTCCCAATATGTCATAGACAGACAAGAGATGTTTGACACTCTTCGTAAGTACCGGATGAATCTAAACCCAACCAAATGCACCTTCAGGGTATCTACTGGAAAATCCCTGGGGAACTTGGTCTCTGTCAGGGATATTGAGGCCAATCCAGACAATAACTCTGCCATCCTGGACATGTCATTGCCCAAAACTTACACGGATGTCCAACGACTTATCGAGAGAGTCACTAGCCTTAACAGTTTCATCACCAAATCAACAAGCGGTGCCTATTTTTCTTCAAGTATTAAAAAGTCACAAAAGCATAGAATTGTGAAGTGCAAAGAAGCCTTCATCTCACTCAAAAAATACCTAATATCTCTGCCAATTCTTAGCATTTCTAAGGAAGGTGAAGTCCTACAAATGTACCTGGGAGCATAGAACACCATTGTCTCTGCCGTCCTTATACGGGAAGAAGTTGTGTAGCGACCAATCTTCTTCGTCAATTATGTCCTGGCCAACCCCGAAACCAAATATATGGTTCTACAAAAACAGTATAGGCATTGATCATGATCATACGAAAGTTGAGGCCTTACTTCCAAGCCCACATCATGAACATCATAACGAACCAAGAGCTCCGGCAAGTCCTACAAAGCCAAAAAATCACCGCACGGCTCCTACGGTGGCCTATATAGCTGAGAGAATTCGACATCTGCTACACTCCACGAACTGTCATCAAGGCCTAAGCCTTCGCGAATTTTATCGCTGAACTATCAACCTCAAAACTCTTCTGAGGAATGAAGGCATACCCCATAGACTCTCCAAGTGGACAATGCCCCCAATGCAACCACTCAAGGAGCATGAATTCCCCGTACCAATCCTGTTGGGGTGAAGTTCCATCACTTCATTTGTTTCAACTTTGCAGTTACTAATAACCAAGCATAATACAAAACTCTGTTCACCAGCCTAGAGTTGGCGAAGAGCGTCGATATGGAGTACTTACAAGTCAACAACTTGTTCTAGGACTTTTTAGGCTAGGGAAGACACTCTAAAAAAGTACCACCACAGGTGAAGGACAACATTGTGCTTTTCGAGGAGTTCTGTATCAGTCACGTCCCCCTTGAAGAAAACAAAATAGCAAACTTCTTTGCTAAATATAGAACCTTGGACTTTCGACAACACTCCGTCCTCAACCGCCCTAGGCGTTACACACAAAAAATCGACCGCACGGAAATCGCACTATGCTAGATAGACGAGATCATCTTCTACCTAAAAGATGGTGTGCAGAAAGGGAACAGGAGAAAGGCCAAAGAACTCGAGCCCCAGTGCACCAAGTACCTCCTGATTGATAGAACATTGTATAGACGGCCCTGCTCGTGACCTCTACACTAAGTGCCTTTAGCCTGAGGAGGCTGCCAAGGTGACGAAAGAAATCCATGCTGAGGAATGTGACTCAGATGCCCGTGGCCAGAGCCTAGTCACCTGTATCCTCCGACACATTTGCTTCTGGCCAAACATCCACCGAGATGCAAAAAAATTAGTCCAGAAGTGCCCCTCTACCAACACTATGCTAACTTGCACAATCAACCGGTGGGCTACCTCGGACCCATCAACTTGTCTTGGTCGTTCACAGTTAGGGGACTTGACTTCGTTAGCCCCATGCAGTAAGCAGCCAAGAATTGTCGATAGATCCTTCTAGTCATAGACTACTTCACTAAGTGGGTAGAGATCATCCCACTAACTTAGGCAGCATCTCACTGCGTAAAGAAATTCCTATGGACCAACCTTGTCTATCACTACAAAGTCCCCATGACGATCATCGCAAACAACACACGCCCTTTGCCACCGCTTACATCAAGAAATTCTACAACAAACACGATATACAGCTCTATTTCACATCTTAATGGCACCCACGGACCAGTAGACTAGTTAAAGCTTCCAATAAGAATCTCATGAACATCCTCAAAAAGTGACTAGATGGAGCCAAGAAACACTGGCCAAATGTACTTCCAGAAACTCTTTGAGCCTACAACATAGAGCCATCGGAGGTCACTTAGGAATCTCTATTCTCACTGGAATTTGACATGAACGCAATCATTCTAGTGGAACTTGATTGCTACTCTCCCTGGATGGAAATAGTAGTCGCCTACAGCTCTCACGACTTTGAAGAGTGGGCTAGGGATAACGGTGCACAAAACCTAGACTTAGACCTCATAGAAAATCGTCGATAGCAGGTGGCCTCAAGAAATTGGAGCACAAGCGCTACATGAAATGCTACTACAACAAAATGGTCAACCTGAGAGATCACCTCCCCAATAACTTGGTGCTCAAAAGGTGTGTGACGGCAAGCACAAGTCTTAAATTGCCCAAGCTAGAACCCAACTGGGATGGTCCACTCATCATCTATGAAGTCACCGGCCTAATGCCTATCAATTGATGCAACAGGAGGGAACACTCATCCCACGTACTTAGAGCGAAAATGACCTAAAACAATTCTACTTCTAGAAACTCAAACCATCCTATGTTACCTCGCAGCCCCATGCCATGTTCAAAAAATTTCTAACAATATCTATATTTCCTTTGTTTCATATGGCATGACACCACTGGGTAACTATAAAACACATATTAACTCCTATTCCTTGACAAGATCATGACAAGGTTGAAAACAGCCCATAGCCCAAACAGCATATCGGAGAACGGACCAACTTGCCTGTGGGCAAAAGATTCTAAACAACCTCATAATATACTCGATGGATGAATTTCCCGACACCAACGTGACATCTACATGACCAACCACTTGCATACATTTATCCTCTCTCTTGGCTAACGTCATATACCTCAAGGTTCAACACGTTTTCTAGGTCCTACATCCTAGTGTGCTCCCCCGATGAACTCACCACGTAATTAAGACACCTAAACTTCCCTTCAGGCCAGTATGGTTCAATCACGCCACTCTTCCTTAGCAAACGTCCTATACCTTAAAGTCCAAAAATTTTCTAAGTCTTGTATCCTGGTGTGCTCTGCTATACAAACCACATAGCTAACACACCTAAACTTCCCTTTAGGCTAGCATGGTTATATCATGCCACTCTTCCTTGGCTAACGCCTTACACCTTAGAGTTCAAAAATTTTCTAAGTCTTGTATCCTGGTGTGCTCCTCCATACAAACCACATAGCTAACACACCTAAACTCCCTTCTAGTCTCATATTATCTGACCAAGCCACTCTCTTTCGGCTAACGCCTCATGCCTCAAAGTCCAGATGTTTTCCAAGTCCTGCATCCCGATGTACTCAATAGACTCACCACACAACTAACACACCTAAACTCCCATCAGGGCCCATATAGTCCAACCACCCAACTCTCCATCAACTAATGCCCCATAACTCAAGGTCTGGAAGTTTCCTATATCCTGCAACCTAGCGTGCTCCCCCGACACACCTAAACTTACCTCCAAGCTGCGACGCCACTTTCCTTCGGTTAATGCCATACCTTTAGAGTTCGGAAGCTTGCAAGGTCTTGTGTCTTGATATACTTCCCCCGACGGACTCACCACACAGCTAACACACCTAAGCTTCCCTCTGGGACCATATGGCCTAGCTACACCCCTCCCTCCAACTTTATTTGAGAGATACAAACTATCCCAAGTACAAGAGGCAAAGGGCTCTGAGGTTTTGCTGCGAAGTAAGACTTAACATCTAAATCAGCCTTGCAGCTATGGCACCTGGCTCACACCACCTAATACGACACTAACAAAAGATGCCAGGCCAATCAAAGAGAAGAAACCCGATCAACAGTGAATAGGCCCAGACCATCGAAGAAGAAGTCAATTCTTGGAAGTCAGATTCATCCGAGAAGTCCGATACTCGGGGTGGCTCACTAACGTGGTCCTGGTCAAGAAAGCCAATGGTAAGTGATGAATGTGCGTGAACTTCCACACATTGAATAAGGCGTGCCCCAAGGTCTCTCACCCCCACCTCAAGTCAACACCTTCATCGACTGTACCTCTAGGCACCCCGCAATGAGCTTCGTAGACAGGTACTCCGAGTACCAGTAAATCAAGATGGTACCGAAAGATGCAGAGAAGACCTTCATAATAGATCAGAGACCATATTACTACAAAATCATGCCCTTTGGTCCCAAAAACATAGGGGATACCTAGCAACAAATGGTGGACAAGGTGTTCAAGCACCAAAAGAGAGAAACTTGGAGGCCTACGTTGACGACATTCTAGTCAAGATGGCTCGGCCCAATGTAAAAGAGGGGTCGAGTAGCGACAGCCGGCCCAGAAGATCCGCAGGTACTACGTCCTCGTGCTCTCCTTAAGGACATGGGTAAGGGTAGGGGTGGCAATATATGACCCGACCCGTGAACCCGACCCGAACCCGACCCGCAAATTTCGGGTATGGGTCATAAATTTTGACCGATTTATTAAACGGGTCGGGTTCGGGTTGGGCATAATCGGGTCGGGTTGGGTTCGGGTTGGGCATTTATCAAAAAATACTCTATAAACGGGTCGGGTCGACCCGCCAACCCGACCCATTTATTAATTGGGTCGGGTTCGGGTTGAGGCTATTTGGGTCGGGTCGGATTCGGGTTCGACCCGAACCCGACCCGCCGACCCATTTTGCCACCCCTAGGTAAGGGCATAGATATACACTACTCTGTTCAGTGATAGCTATACACCGCTTACATGGGCTAGCACGTACTACTTGTGAACGCCCACATCGGCAACATTTCGCACCGTCTTGTAGAAGAACCAGTCTAGCCCTTCCAGACCGATATAGAGCAAGACCTAGAGGCAGTGCATATCCATTTTGGTGAGTAGACCTATTTCCAGGGGCCGCATCATGGAGTCGTAAGCGACTGCATCTGCCTTGCCTGCCCAACTAGAGAGATAGTTATCTCTATTGTCCGAGACACACCTTCCTCATGTCCCTAAGCCTCTGGCTCACCCATTCTCGGTTGTGACTAACGGACAACCATAGGGTCACATTCTCCACCTGCAGTAGTTTAATTCGCTGCTTCAACATGCTAATTTTTGCATTCATTGCAATGTTCTCATCGCGGATTCGCGGGTCATCTCTGGCTCCTTTTGACAATGTTCCTCTCCCTCTCTGTATCCTCCTCCTTGGTCAGGCCCTAGCCCTCCCCTCACATCATCCTCACCAACTCTCTGTGGGCAGCAATCTAGAGAGTCTGCTTTGCCTACACCTCATTGGTGTGGACCGCAGAGTCAATGAGGGCCTTCTAGTTGTGCACCTTGCAAACCTCCCCACTCCCTAGCCATCTTCAGGTCTTCCGCTTCGCAAGCCTCTACCCCGTCATTTGCAAATCGAACGGACAGCTCTACCCTATCCCGTTGGTCCTTCAAGTCAACGCACCGCTGCCGTGACTCCCCAAGTGCTTCAAAAAGCTCTTTCAAATAAACTTGCACCCTAGCCGTCTCCCCGGCAAATAGCTTGAAAGTGACAGTTGTCTCCTTAGCTCCACCGCAATGAGCCCTGCAACCGAGATCGCCTCCTTTTTGCGACCCTAATTTTGTTGGCTATACCCTGGAGCTTTACCTCACAGTTTGCTAGGCGGAGAAGGATTTCTTGACGTCCTCTGCCTGCTATAAAGAAACCACTTTCTACCTCTCTGTATTCCAACCAGCACATGGGCCAGGCATTTCCCCTCCAGGGGGATAGGTCAAATGAGGCGTGCTCCCAAGTAGCCTCCTCCTCTTCCTCTTCCTCATTCTCCTCTTCATCCTTTTTGAGCTTCTTCTCCCCAGGTCCAGACATGGAGAGCACGCCACTCTAAAGAGCCTCACCTTCCTTCTCTGGCTCTTCTCCCAGCATAGGTTCCTCCACCTGCATCACCGACTCCTCCTAGGAGAAGTTCTTCCCCAGTGATGCCTTCTCAAGGGATGGGAGACGAACCATACCTCCTTCGTCCACTGTGTTATAGTCTAAAGCTGACTCTCCATCACAACAACTTGCCTCGAGGTTAGCGACACACCGTCCGCCATCTTCCTAACAATGGAGTATGGACCTTCTTGTCGACATGCCCCAGCTACTCTGTCGAAGGGGTTATCTCTTCATCATCTTTCGAATGCAACACCATGGCCACCAAAGAAGGGAGTGCATCTATTTCAATGAGCTCACCCACAATATCTATTGGTGGAGAGTCCTCCAAGTTAATAGCGGTCAGGCCCATCAAACCGGCCACCCTCAGCAACATTTATACGGCCGCCTCAATGCTCTTGACAGGCAACGCCGATTCCTATGCTTCAAAAGTCACCGTCACCGCAAGCAAAACCTACAACACTACCTTCCTTCACCAGGTAGGAAGGCTTCTCTATCCTCACTATGATATCCAGATTCTAAATTTTTATTTTGGATATGTTAAAATTGAATTACTTTTATAATTTATAGCAATTCAAAATATGATTTCAAATTTATTAAATTTGAGTTGGATTTAAAATAAAGAGATTTGGACTTAAGTGTAAAGATTTTGGACATATTTATAAGGAGGTGAAGAATTAGAGACTAAATTGAATTTTTCATTAATAGGATAAGCTTAAGAGGGTTGCGATTTTCTATCTCTCCCTCACAGCCTCTCGCTCTCTCGCCTGCTGTCTATTAATGAAAAATTAATAGACACTACCATTTCCGCGCCCGCCAGCCACCGTCTCGCCAAGCAACGACAACAACGAAGAAGAAGAAGAAGAAGAAGAAGAAGAAGGAGAAGAAGAAGGAGAAGAAGAGGAAGGCTAATGAGAGAAAGCAAAAGCAGCAGCAGCAGCTCTCCCCCTCTCTGTTTGTCGTGTGTGGGAAGAAGAAGAAGAAGAAGAAGAAGAAGAAAAATTAGTTGAAGGCCATAATTCTTCATCCCCACCTTATTTAAATTATGATGCAAAATTAATAGATGAATCTTTTCTATCATGCTAATTATTTGTGTTAAATTTGAGGTTTTTGAGTAATAATTGATAATTTTCTTTATATGAAATTTGTGGCTATTATATTTCAGTTTAGTAAATAAACGAGTTTTAAATTGCACAAAAATTATTGGGAATATTCTTTGTGATTATTTTGCTAGATTGGACTCTAAAAAAATGTGAAGTCTATGGGATATGGGTGATTAAATGATTTTGAATCATGTTATAAAGGTATTGTTTTAAAAGCAAAAATTAAAATTAAAGGAAAGTTTATCACAAGTAATCACATATGCCTAACTCGAGCTTGAATTAGATGATATTAGCTTGACAGCATCCAATGCCCTTTTGGACTGATGGGGGTGACGACTCCCATAAAAAGTGGCTAATGAGAGCCATTGTGGAAAAGGATCCTTATAATAATCATTATTGACGCAACAGCGTCCCGTGTTGTAATAAAAGAAAAAGTTATAGAGAGATGACGATCTCTGAGTTGATTGAGGCATTTGAGGTGATTAGTTGAGAAACCTAGGGCCCAAAATGAAATAAATTGAATTACTAAATTTATAAAAGCAATCATGAATTTGATAATTAGTGTATAACATAAAAAGCATATTTTGCATGATAAGGCTTCTCGTAATGGAGATAAATTTCATTGATTCTATTTTATTTGGTGGACATATTGATTCTATTCAGTCTACATGTATTGTTAATTCTATTTATTTATTTTTATGGAATACTGTTTTATCTACTAAGTCTGTTTTAACGAACTCCTGTCATGTTATAGCAGGTACATCACCTGGTGCACATGAAGAAGTGAAGGGGATAGAAAAGGAGGGCGAGGGCGAATAGTATCTTATTTCATTTACTGTTTTTAGTTTTGTGTAGAATGAAACCCAATGTAGATTCTAACATAAAAACTGTAATATCCGTAGATAAAAAAATAATTGAAGTAATTTAGTTTTGTATGTAATAGAATTTTGTGAGATATGAAATATAATATAGATAGAAAGAAATTCTCAGTTTAATTTGCTGCAAATATGGCTTATAGTTGTGTATAAAATAATTTTTATTTTATTGTTCGTCTGCGTCACATCTGATCAACTCCAACCTATTTTGGAATGATTCCGCTGCGAGGGTTGAGGTGATTTGGGATGTGACACTAACTTTCTTCTATGCCGGCTCAGAGGGCGACGCACCATTCTTATGGAAATGCATAAGGAATCTTCTCATTGCAAGATTCCTCTTTGGTGCCATTTTCTTCATAGAGTTCGTCGGTCACCCTCTTGCCTTCGCAGGTCACTCGTCAGACAAAAGGATGCAAAGGGGAGCATTGTGTGCGGCATCCACAATGTGGCATCATATACCTCCATTTACCTGACAGTCCTTGGTCACCTGGCGCACATCAAAGTTTGCGCTCGGCAATCAAGGGAGATGATGTTTGTGCGGGAAGTCCAAATTCGCAATCATCCACATGGCAGAAGCTCAACTACCTAGATTAGTGTCAAGCTAAGTCAATCAGACCACAATGGGATGGACCAAGGAAAGCTCTGCTCTAACCTTGGTCTAACCAGCGATAGCAGCATTCACAATGGACTGTGCTCAATCTACCCAAGCAAACGGGATCCATCCTGTAGAGCCAGGATGGTATGGCCATCTACCCTCCTCTTATGTCCTCTCTATGATGCGCTTCCCTATCGATCTCCCCTACTATAAGAAGATATCGTGTAGAAGCGGCAAAAGAGTCTACCCTTCTAAGTGATAGA
This sequence comes from Apostasia ramifera, assembly GCA_019297695.1. Lineage (NCBI taxonomy): Eukaryota > Viridiplantae > Streptophyta > Magnoliopsida > Asparagales > Orchidaceae > Apostasia > Apostasia ramifera. Next base: position 71,911 of record JAEMOT010000672.1, read on the forward strand.
TCTTGTTTGGTTTAATTAATGTTAATTGTTTGACATTCGAAAATCTTATTTAATACACTTTCATAAAAATACGAATAATTTATGTTATTCAAATTGTATTGTCAAGCAATTGTCTTAATATTTATGTAATGAAAACGAAGATAGATTATGACTTGTAATATTAGTAATACTACATTTGTCAAAAACGATTACTGATCGCAAGACAATCTACGCTAAGAAGAAATTGCATATATTTTTAACGACATAATTACGCATGTGAGCTATAACTTATCTCAACATTACGCTAAATAACAAGAGTGGCCGAATTCAAAGCTCTAGAAAAAGGAATTTCCATCTATTAAATTTAAATCTTTTTAAATTAAATTAGTTTTTTATTTTATTTTATTTATAAATCTTAATTTTATTTAAATTAAATTAATACTTTTTTTTAAATTACAAATTTCTAAAACATAAGAATAATTTAGTCATCCAATTCCTGAAATTCGACATCCATTCTCACTAATATTCTAATTAAAATATAATTTAAATTGATTTTATTATTCGATTGGAAATGACACGATCAGCCATATTGCTTTAAGAAGCAATTCTTGATTGCACCTTCCTAAAGTATGTCAAACACAAGTTTACTTATATTACTTTAGAAAGCCAGGCAATTGCCAAGCTCAGCCACATGCCCTGTCTTAGCTTAGTAATTGAAGTTGTAGTTGTCATTTTAACCTAAATGGTTCACCAATTAATAGCTTCACCGTCAGCTTTGACCAGTTCCAAGCAGTTCTACATAGGGGTTTTTAGGTCTAATTGAGCCAGTCAAGCTACAAGTTCATGATCGAACCGGATGAACCGACCAATCAAGTCCAATTTTTAAAGCATTAGTTTTAACTGAACCAAACCAAAACAACCAAATTTTATTTAATTAGCAAAAACCGTCAAAAACGATCTCACATATTTGGAGATAAATGAAGATTTATTAAAAGATGTGTGCTAAAAAAATTTGACTTGAATGATTCTCAAATTAAATGCAATATGCTATTGTTTTGTTTTATTTATTATTATATAAATTGGTGGGGACACAGATCAGCAGCGAATTGGATGGCTAGGATGACGTCATGTGCTAAATCAAAATTCAAATTCAAATTAATTAGAGCTATTAGAGATTTTTATATTAGCTTTATTTTGATTTGATTTGATTTAATTCAGAGTATATCTGGAAGATTTGAAGACTCACCACATTTGGAGCTGATTTTATTTTATTGTAATAGAATTAGTTCCATATTTGCTTTTATTTATTTGGTATTTTATTTCTTGTATTTAATATTGTATTTTCAAATTTTTACATGGGATCTCTCTATATAAAGAAGTCGCCTTGCATTGTAAAGGGATAGCATTTGATGAATGAAATTATGTTTGAGTTTTCTCAGAGCCTAGACACGGGTTAAGGGGTCGATATTCCGGTGAAGGAAAGTGTTGGGTTAGCCTTTAGTGAAAATCCTCAAATTGGCCTAGTTATCCACTTTTCAAAAAAAAAAAAAAAAAATTTTGCGCACTCACCTACCTCCGAAGCTTGCTCCGCTCGCAGCGCCGTGCGGTACCAGACTCGTCCGACGCGCCCGCCACACGCCCCCCCGCGCGCCTNGTCCGCGCGTTGCCCATACTCAATCAGATCAGTTAATCATCGTCAATAACTCTTCTCTGATTCAAATCGCTAGTAAATTCTTTCCTGAACTTCACTAAGCTGATTATTTGACTTCAACACAAATTATTCGCTTGACTTGGATTATTTATTGGCTCTAATTGTGCGACCCGATATTTCTTTCTGTGTCAATTACTGTTGGATTTAACTGTGAGACGTCTGTCCTAAATTCCTGAACCTCGAATCTGATTTATTGAATTTAAATTGACGCCATAATCTAAATTGATAAATTCTTATTTATCATACGATTCAGTTTAATTTTAATTTTAAAATATCTTAATTTACGGGATTAAAAAAATTTATTTATTATATAATTTATCTAGAAAATATTTTTCTCTTAATTAAAATAATTTGCTAATCAATTTTGCTAAATATAAATATAAAATATCATTGGCATCTTATTTCGTCCTGCATCATAAATGATATCATGAAATCATGCATTATTTCTATAATAAAAACTTTCTCGTGGATCATTGGTTTATTATTTTAAATAAAAGCACATACCAATCTTTATTATTTACCAAAAAATAAAAGCTAATGATCTTATGCAAATAATTACATAAGCTTTTTGTGACAAAGATACAAAACATTAATTTTAGGTTTGTTTGAGACATAAAATATAAAAAATATAATCTACTTCAGCATCAAGAATTTTAACAACCAATTCCATAGAGTTATAAGGAGTTTCTCTCCTTTGTCTGTAATCTTTTACCTTATTCACATAATACATAATGGATCCCATTATTAAAACAAAAAATACATAATGGATTAGAATTATTGTAAAATTCTGATCTACGAACATGCCATTGTAGTCTTTTATTGAGCAGTAAATTCGAAGCTAGAAAATTCTCATCGTTATTCCTTCATTGATATCAAAATAGTTTTGCTATTTAAGCATTATTGGTTCTGATAATACCATCAAAATCAAATACTGGGATTCACTTGAGAATCGAATTTTTTACCTGGCATACATAAACTCTAAAGAGGATTAATGAGAATTACAATCAAGCATACACTTGCACCTGAGCCGATGGCCATCAATCCGAACAATGTTAGTCTTCCCTATTTGACTCAATAAAATAATGTTATCAATAAAATTGAAATTGACGGTAAAAACTCAAATATGATATAAAATTAAATTAATGTCATATAAATTTTAAAGTAGACTAAAGGAAGACAATGCTAATGGTACGGATGAAACAAATTTATATTATGTTGATTAATTGGAAGAATAAGCATAATAGAAAATAATGTGTATATTAGCAACTATAAATTATAGTTTTAGATATAAACCATTCCATCGAGCACAATATAAATCTTTTTGAATGCAAAAAAAAAGAGTTGTTCAGTATTAGTTTGTTGTAAAAAAATAACTTAAAAAGATAGACATGTTAGTCTATTTCTAATCAAAATTCAAGCAAACTTTTATTTATTACACACTAGTGATTGCAAAAAAATAGATAGCCGCGTGCTTAACTAATAGTTTATTCTATTACTAATCATGTTCTAGAAAATATTTTCTTGCTAAACATTAGTGATTAAAGATATGGAGAGCATTGAATTTATGTAGAACTTGGATGCATTGGCTTACATCTAAAAATATATTTGAAATCATGTTAAAAAATCAATGCATGTATCAAAATAAACCTAACTTGAGCATTCAAAAAGATGAATGATTCAAAAACTAAGCAGTATCAGAGAAATTGCAGTGCATTCTAAATTTATTATCCAGCCTTCACATTAATAAATTAAATTCTATCTAAAAAATGGGATCCTGATAACTACTCTATATTGTATCTACAAATGAAGAAGATCGTGGCACCTAAACAGGGTTTATAATCTAGAATTGATTGAGAGACAATCATGTGGATTTATATTTATTGCAGGATGTAACACAGTTAATCAGAATAAATTAAAGAAAATATCAGCAGTTCTTATTATGTTACTGATGCAGGTGTAATATATATTTTATAAAATTAATCAATAAATAATAATTGAATAATCTAAAATTAAAATATAGCAGCAAAAAAATCTAAAAACTAATGTGACATTTAATTAGATCCAAGCAATAAGAAATATGCAAAATTAGATAAAGAACAAACTAATTGCAACAACAAATCTAGATAAAGCAAGTTATAGAATTAGCCACAAACAAAAATAACTGATTCAATTGAATGATAAACTAATTTTTAATTTTGGGCCATACATCTAGGAAGTGCTTCATTCAGTTCATGAATGATTTCATGCAGAAAACTTTTTAGTTGGATGAATTTCTAAAGCATACACAAATTTTCAGCATGACATTAAGCTATCAAATTTACCTCAATTTTTTATCCTCAGTGTGACATTATAATTCTTCAAGCTAACAAGTTTTTCAAAATTCCCTTTCTTAGTCAACGTTCAAAATCCTTAGATCACAGAAAATTTAGACGTAAATTATCCATGCTTGCAACATAAGTCTCTTTAAATATGTCATAATAAATCTTCAATAAAACTTAAAACATAATATGGTGAAAAAACATAGAATTATGAACCATATAAAAAAACAAAATTTTACTGTTCATATAAATTCAAAATTTTACTTTTTTAAATTTTAGCAATTTTATTGGATCTATCGAGCAATTAGATCAATTTATGAAGTCAAAATCAAATTGCATAAAGTTCCAAACCTCCTGATGGTAATACCACCTGAAAGCTTGTAGCAGAGCAATTCAATCGAAGGAATGACATAGAGGTCCCTTCAGCTTGAGCAATAACACAGAGGCATGACAATACTGTATGTTATATTAATTTACAATATTATATGTATATTTGTTTCATGACAATAATCCTAGCACTTGATGAACAACTAATTAATATTACAAATAGTAACTACAAATAATTAGATATACTTGAAATGCTAACCCAAATCAATTCTAAAAGAAACAAATAACCCATAGTCACTATCATATCATAACAACAAAATGTTAACTATTTTGTTGCTTGTTTTATCGCAAATAACAAGGCATGCTTAAACATTATTTTCAATTTACAGCTTTTGCATCTAACGGAGATACAAAAGCTAGTTGTTTGCTTACAAGTTATTCAAATAAGTTTTGTAAGTTGTAGTTTAGCATAGAACGTATAAATGAGAAGATAGCTTTTTTTATTTTCATGTTGAAGTTATGATCCTTTGTGCACAAGTGAGTTAAAGATCATATGCAATGAGTATATACCAAGTCACTTTGATCTTTTATTCACTCGCCCTCTTTCATAACTTGGATACTCCCATATTTGCATGAAAATGCCTCTAGAGATCAATGATGGGCATGGTCAAGTAAGCTAATTAACTATCCTCTCCTTATCTTATATTGACACCTCAGAGTTTGTAGAAGAGATATTAAGTTCTTTTTAGTACAAAAAAAATAACATTTAAGAATTTGAGCATATAAAGTGAATTTTAATTATCCACACTCATTTCCCTATACTATTGTATACATTTAAGAATTCAGAAGCGATTTTAGGATTACAGTAAGCTTGCAAATAACACATACAGAGAAGGTTAGATAATGTCTGATTACATGCCAATTACTATTCTTTTAAAAAAAGTTAAAAAAAGATAATTCACTCTGGGATAATGTCTAATTACATGCTAATTATCGGTCTTTTAAAAAAAATTAAAAAAAGGATAATTCACTCCCTTTCCTAGCAAAAAAGAAAATCATGACAAAAGCCTAGATAAAACCCTCAAACCTACAACATGCCAAATGCTAACACGCACCAATAGTTTACTTTAGAAAATAATTCATATAATTGCATATATATGTATATATATGTAATCATACTATTAATCCAATCTAAAACTTTGAAAAGCATGTCTATCGGATAAAGTTTTAACTAAATCACAACCTAGAACAGAGCCAGTCAATTCTATGGTAAATACCGTGATTTAAAAGCCTACTGCAAAATGGCACAACTTGCATAAATGAAATCAACTTTTGCCTCTCTGCTAATAATTTTGTTAAATATCTGCAATAAAATAGGAACCGCAACCTTACAATAGATTATAATCGAAACTAACTATACAAGTTGATACTATAAAGTCATTATAACAGCCAAACAGGTGACCAAATGTTTAGGATGTAAACTCTTATCAATCAACCTGAATATCAGATGCAGAAGAACAAATAAGTAAATCACATAACAAATTCACTTTTAAGTCAAACAGTTCATCAAAAATAAAGTCTTACCCAAGCAATTAGTCATAAGAAATAAATTTAACGAGCAGAAATATACCTTGAAATGCCTATACAATTAAACTTCAAGAAAATTACTTGAATTGGAACATAAATTAAATGGCTATTCCATTTAGCAATACTTAAACATAGCAGGCCAACCTATAATAATGAACCTAGGAAATAGAATAAAAAAAAAATCTTGGGAGCAAGAACAGCTCTAATTCTAAACATAGAAAAAAAAGTACCAAAAAAAGCTCTAATTAATATCTATATATTTTTAACTGTTTTTTTTTTAATTTGCTTGGGTGATAAAAAACTACTAAAATACTAAATATAACACAAACAAAATAACATCCCAAAAAATATAAATGCATTGATATAAGAAATTCTTGTGAGAGATAATCTTAAATGAAAAATACTTGCAGCAAAGTCTTCTCAGTACGATGCTTTGCAAAAGGAGTTTTCAGTTCACAAATCCGCCATGGGAGCGCTGAAAATTGATAATAAGGCTCTGCACGAAAAGTTGAATAAGATCGCCGAAGACCAAGAGGCCACCATTGCGGCGAGGTCTGCAGCAGCTGTGGAGGCCTACAAAATAAGCTTACCCTGCAGGAAGGAGATATTAGATTGGATCAGGATGGCATGGGAAGGTTTAGCTTCCACTTTGATCCGGGAGGACAAGATCACTGCATGGACACTGAAAGAGCATCCCATCATATTACCAAACATCATAAGTCACCTTACATATAAAGCGTCTTAAAATCACCAAGGCATTTGCATGAAAAATAAAAAAAAGGTTATTCATATCAAGTAAAAACTATGTTGACAATAATGAGCACTAAATATTTTTTTTTTGAAATGATCAGTTTCAAAGAAAAAAGATGGGAAAGCTGGAATTTCAGAAGCTACAATAATCAAAATACTTTTAATTGTGCAATTTAAAGTAAAAAAACAAATAAAAGAAGCACCGATTTAATAAAATACAAGCTTTATTTTACTGTGCTTATAATATTTCAGAAAGTACTTAAACAGTAAAGATAAAACAAAACAAAACAAAATAGTGAAATATAAAGTATGAAAAGATATGTAAGACCTATATACAATGGACCAAATAGGATGACCTATATACATATCTTTTTTACATGATATGTATGACCTGGATAGAAATTAGTTTTTAATTTATCTGAGAAATGTAGGAGCCTCAAGTTAGCTGAAAGTCTGTAAAGCAACAATTAATAAAATGCAAGAACCAAAAAGAAAAATGAACCATTGAAACTGGTACAAATAAAATTAAATATTCAAACAAATTCAAATGTATATATGAAAAAGCTATCAGTCAATTATCAATAAACTGAGAAGAAAAAGAAATACCAAAAGATAGAAAAAACAAAGATAGATATATGTATGTTTGTGTGTGTATCATAGTATTTGGAGAAGTCTATGAATTGCCATTGATTTAAGTAGTCACCATTAACAGATACAATTAATTCCATTATTAATTAGATGAAAAATTTAGATTCACGATTACACAATTCAAACAAGACTGCAAATGCACGGATATATGTCAAGCAAGCAAATACATTTCAAGAAAAATTGTTAAAATAATAAGAAAAAGGAAGTATAATAAGGAAATAGAAGTGGATGGAATTCCATTCTGGTGCAAAATATCATTTTGCACGTGCAATTTCAGCAAGTAAAAACCTACCGATAAATATCGGCGAAGCGGTTGTTGCTGAGGTCGAGCTCGTGGCGGAGCTTGAAGCAGCGAAAGGTGCGAGGATGACGCGAACTAGAGGCCGAGGTAGTGGATGGTAGGAACAGAGAGGACGACCAGCCGGAAAGGATGGCGAGGTCGGAGAAAAAACGATCGTGTTTGGCCCCATCATTTATTCCATCTTGGCTTCTACCTGTCAAGCTCCCTATCTTTATTTCTGCCGGTCTAAACCCCCATCTCTGTTTCCGCCGGTTGAGATCCCTATCTCCATTTCCACCGGTCAAGCTCCTCCAGCAAAAATTTGTGAATGATTCCTCTAGCAAAAAAATATATTTAATAGCAAAAATTTGCGTTCATCTCCCTCTTAAATGTCGATTCCGACGGAAACTGCTGGTTCATCTCCCCGTCTCTTCATCTTCTAAATCGCTCGTAACCCTACGCATACATCTCTTGGGCCATTCCAACTCTTACTCTTCGCTTTTGTTGAAGTGTCGCAGGCGCTGCCTGCAGATACGGTCCCGAGCGAGGATATCAAATGGCGTCATCAACTTTTCTCTGTTTGCTATCCACCACCGTCTTCGCTCGTCGTTCTTTTTGCTCAATCATGACGGCAACGGCTACCAAAATGTATAGATAAAAACCCAAACCTTGCACTGTACTTTATCTCCAATCTCCATCGACATCTGCAGAATTCTCCCTCTCTCTCCTGCTTCCGCTTTCTCTTTCTTCTCTGCTTTTCTTTAACTTGAAGTTGCATTGTGGAGGCTAATCAGAAGCGGAAGCACGTTCCTGCAAGGAGATTGGGATCGTCGACTGCAGATGGATGACAGGTTAGGGATGAGCTCGCCATGGATGCCATTCCTGGAGGCGCGGTGGTATCCTTCGTGCATGAGCTCGAGGAACCGGAGGGCCCCGGTACTGCCACAGTTGGATTCAACAATGGCGAAATAGGTTTGGCCGTCGTCATCGATGAGGAAGGCGAAGGTCCCATTGCCGGCGGTGTGGCAGTACCGAGCCTGGAAGGGCAGAGCGTTCTCCGCGGTTGCGGTGGCGAGGGCTTCCGGTTCGTGGTCCCCGCCGAGAGGACTCGGGTGCCTCTGGAGATCGAGCAGAAGAAGATGCCGCTCCCGCTCTCAATCGGAGACCCCATAGGCAGAAAGAAGGGAGTTGGAAGCTGGAAGGACGACGCTGCAGAAGCCGTTAGAGTTGAGATGGAAGAGGGCGGAATAATTGATCGGGATTAGCCCTATCACATATTCCATGTTTTCAAGTTCGTTCCATGTCCGCTTCCAACTGTCGATCTTCCCATCTCCGTTTCCGTCTGTCGATCTCCCCTGGCAGAAATTTGTGGACGGTCAATGTAGCGTCAACTTTGCAGCTGTAGTGCCCCTCGCCCGTCCATCCCGTCGGCCAGCCATCTCCCTCTTAAATGCTGGCCGGGCACTTCATCTCCCACCTCTCCAGCTTCCAGATCGCAATCTCCGCGATCTTGAACAATAGTGGATAGTGGATAGTGGATATGGAAACGTGAATAGACGAGAATCGCAAAAGGAAATGCTATTTTTTGGTGGAAGAACTGCTGCCATTATAAAAGAAAAGAAGAATAGGTAATGCTACTCTTTTTCATCACAAACAATGAATGTGCGTTAATGGAGTATAACTTATATACAAAGAATAATTAACTACGTACCACACAAATTTAATTTTATTTATACTTTACTTATTTATTTTTAATTAATTATATTATATATATTTAAAATATTATAAAATCTTACGTACACACAAATTAAAACTTAATCAAAATCTATTTGAAAAATATATATATTCTATTAATAAATCATTAAAATTATTTTTTTTTCTTAATGATATATATTTTTCTCTTACTCAATACCATACTAAAGCGTTGATTTGTCCTAAAATCAATTCACATCGCGGATATCTCTTTCCTTTGCCGCTACCTAAATATTAAGGTTTTAGGATTTTCACTCAAAATATATTTAAATATCCTTAAAATAATATGATAAATGACTCAGATTTTTTGTAATCTAACTATAATTAGGTTACTGAAAAATTATGATTACTCATTATAATAGAAATAAGTTAAAATGTGTGTATGTAAGATTTTATAATATTTTGAGTGTGCATAGCGTAATTAACTAAGAATGAATGGGTAAGACATAAATAAAATTAAATTATGTGACATGTAAGTAATTATCCCAAAATAATCCATGAACCAGGAGGATACCCCATAGGCAAATGAAAAATGGTTCCACATATTAGAAGTGTTGTTCATTAAGAACAATTAAATGGCATCACAAGTTCTATAAGTATATCTAAAAAGTAGTTACCCAAAAAAAAAATGATATTTATATAGTGCACATTTTGAATTATACCTTGTTTAATATTTTGGCTCATTAATTTACCTTAAAAAACTATAATAAATTCAATTTAATACGTTAATGTCAGCATTTAATTTTAACGCGCCGTTGTCGGGTCCCAAGTCCCGAATGAGAAACACGGAGGGTTGCGTTAGGCAGTCGACAGCTAGCGTAAAACTTATCTAATCAATCATGAAATATCAGCATTTAATTTTAATTTGGGATGACTAATTTAATCTTGGAAGTCTCCAAAGTCTCTAAAACCTTGTGTTGAAAGTACATTCTATTGAAATACTCTTTCATGGAATGCATTGGTATCTAATAACAAGTATTTATTAAAATTATCTTCATATAATATCTAATCATTATATAATTGCATGTCTTTATTAAAAATACCTTGATAATGAATGAGTTATCTCAAAATATATATTCGATGCAATTACATCACTATCTAATCTAATTGTAGCAGAATTATTGATATACGATTAAAATATCTCTATGTTGAATAAATTATTGTTTAATATCAAGTATTCAAATGAATTATCTTTATATATCGTCTACAGGATGTGATTGTCTATGATTAAAATATACATGAAATTATTATTTTAGAATAGGCAGGTATTCTACTAATTTTATAATTGATTATGTTCAGTTAAAATACTTTAAAATATAATAAATTATTATTTTATAGTGAGTATTTAATTAAAATAGATTGATATATTTTTTCATAAGTGAATAATTACCTCTATTTTTTTGAAAAACTGTATAGTGTTTGAATTATTGTTAAATAACAGATATTTAATCAAATTATTTCGATATATTAATTAATAGTTGTATAATTATATATATTTAATTGAAATAATTTGATATGAAATGCATTATTATCTGTTTATAAGTGTTGACTATTTTTTGAAAGTATTCTATCAAATAACCTCAATATATCGTATAATATGTCTATAATTATTGATATTCTATTGAAATACAGCCAGGCAATTGTTTATACTTGATGGCACTTGCCTTCTTACAGTGGAATCGCAAAGAAACACAAGTTCTTCCCACCTCTCATCATCGCTGGCTGGTTGCTCTCTGCAGAAATCTTTACGTGTTATCGTCGACTGGCGACTCCAGGCGGGGCACAAACACCTCACAGTGACCCCCGACAACTCTAGATGGTGTCCGGTAGTTCATCGACGTGAACCAGTATGTGACTTCGGTGAGGCCGAGCAAAACTAATAGCTCAGTTGGGGATTTTGAATCTGCTGGGCTTTTGCATGATGAAAGGGGTGCTTGGAAACACCTCAGCCCATCAATGCAGTCCAGCTAGGCCAAGTCAAACTTCAAATGGGCTGGGCAGTCCAAAACATCACCTGCAACATGAAATCCTTATCAGTTTAGCTCAAGTCTACAATTCTCTGATTTCGAAATCAATAAACCTGTGCAATACATGAATGGAATGCCTACCTTTGATTTTTTTGAAAAATGATTTAACTACAGTTCAACCTCACTGCAGTGGAGAAATTTACGGACGGGCGACCGACTATGGAAGAAATTAAATCCTTTTTTAAGCATTTGGACTTAAAGGGGATGTTACCGTTGGCCTTTTATGACCAAAAACACATCTTAGTTCATTTTTGTTTGGAAAGTGACCTCACAAGCTCGAAACAACAAGCCCCTATTATATTAAGGGCTACTCTTGCCATTTATGAAAAGTTGGGTTTTCATTCCCAGGAGAAAGCCCATGCCCTTAACTGTCAAGAAAGGCTCCAACCTCCCCAAACATGTCAAGCAGGCTAAAGCTGAAAATACCATCCAGGAATTGGCCCACATTACCGATGAGGGACAAAAACTTGGCCATAGTCGAGCAAAATGAAATTTGGTGTCAATATGCAGACGATTTGTTTTTGTTACTCCTTGGGAGAAGAAGTCCAAAAAAAAAAAAATAATAATAAAAACAAAAATAGAATTTTTGCATAAGGAGACTCTCCAACCGAATGGGCCTTTAAAAGCCCATGGAGAGAAATTAAAGCAATCAGATCAGATTCTACGAAAGGCCCATCAGCATCAGACAAGCCCATCTAGTTTTGGGCCAGGACTCTACTCAGGTGATTGTGGCCCATGAGAAGGAAGCCTCTTTTGGGCTAAATTCTACAATTGAAACATCAAGTACAAAAGATTTCTTTCATGAGTTTTCCAAAAATTCCTTTACCCCACATTGGAATGGAATTATTCCACGATGGAATATGAGAGAAGAAGGAGAAGTAAAAGAATCCAAGAGATGACTGTACGGTAACATTATACTTTTGGGCTTCTACTACTTCCTCCTAGTATTGGGCCTTTTCTGATTGGACCTTCATGGTCTACTATTTCTGGGCTTTTTTATGGGCCTTTTTCTGGGCCTTTATCATCGACATTCCCTAGCTTCCTGGCCTAACTAACTAAATGGGCTTCACTCATTTAGGTTACTGTGTGTTTATTTTATGAAGGTTACTGGTCTCTGTTTTCTTTCACATGTATCGGGCTTGGTCCATTTTATGCAATACCCATAAGAGTCCTATAGGCCTTTTCCAATTATCTCGCCCTTTTGTACTCAAATGTTATTATTTGCTGATGAGGGCCAGATAAACGAATCCCTCGCCTTGTGTATGGTCAAAAAAAAAATTATGAATCTTGACTACAATTCGAAGAATATGAAGATCAATACTAAAGTTGAGAAAGACATGACTGAAAAGATCTAAAAGAATTTCAAATTAATAGAAAGTAAGTGCTCAAGTATTTTGATAATATATTTCAACTGAATAATAGTAATTATGCAACTATTGATAATTATATGGACAAATTTACGTTGAATACATGTCTTTAGAGACCTATTCGCTTCACATCAAGCAATGTTAGATAAATAATGCGCAATTATACAACTTTTAGATAATATTTAATTCTATTTAAACATAATATTAACATTTGTACATCGATTCGCTTCATAGTTGGGCATATTATTAGAAAATTGATAATTTTATAACTATTCAACATTTTATCACCTTAGTTCAACTGAATTCACGTATTTAGAAAATCAATTCGATATATATATGATTATAGTCTTATTAAATACTATGAGGTATGCTACTGTTCACTAATATATTATTGTATTTCAATTGAATATATGTATTTAAAGACCTGTGTGCATATATCATTGTATATGAGTCAAACACTAATAATTATCTAATTATTCATTATCATATCGACGAATTTAAGCTAAATAAATTCATTTAATGGCCAATACATCACATATCAAATTATTTTAAGAGAATACTGAAAATTATATAACTATTCGTTACTTTGTCAATGAATTTAAACAAACTGAATATCGATGATGTTTAGTTGAATATACACATTAAAGAGTTATATTTGCTTCATATCAAGTTATTTTAATTTAATACTCATAATTATACAATTATTCAATAATGTTTATATATATATATAAATAAAATACTAGCATTTTAATACCAATTCATTATATATCAAGATATTTTAGCAACATACCATTAATTTTATAACTATTCAATGTTAATTTAATATTTTTGAGTAGTAATGATTTGAAACATATCGAAGAATGTAATTAATAACAACAATTATATAACTATTTGATGATACATCAATATATTTCAATTGAATACATACTTTTAGAAACTGATTCGTTACATATTAATATATTTTAACTAGACATTGATAACTATATACCTATTTATTATTATATTGATGAATTTTAAAAAAATACAAATATTTAGATAGTGATTCATCATTTGTAAATATATTTTAACTATATGCTAGTTATTATACAATAATTTTTTCTATATCAAATAAAAAGCAAAGTATATGCATTTGGAGATAGATTTGTTACATTTCAAATTATTTTAATTGAATAACGACAATTATAAAAGTATTCGATCATATTTGAATATATTTGAATAAATTATGAGCTTTTAGAGATTGATAATTGTACAACTATTTGATAATATACTAATATATTTTAACTATTCACACCTATTTAATAAATATTTATGTATTTTAGATGAACAATAATTGTATAACTATGTAACTATATATCAATATATTTCAATTTAATACACGATTTTAGAGGTAGATTAGATACATGTAACTGAATACAATAATTACACAATTATCATTGCTATGTCGACTAAGTTAAGCTGAATACACATATTCAAAAATCGATTTATTACATACCAAATTATTTTAACTGAATGTTGATAATTATATAATTATTCGATGCTATTTCAATGCATTTCAATAGACTACAAGCATTTAATAATGCTATTTCAATGCTATTTCAATGCATTTCAATGTCATTGCATTTTACATGAATGCTGATAATTTTACAATTATACATTATTATATTAATATATTTTAATTAAAAAAATATATATATATGTATTTAGTGACCAATTCAATACACTTCAGGTTATTTTAATTAAATACTAAAAATTATATAATACTTACTGATATATTGATATATTTCATATGAATAAATGCTTTTAAAAATCTATTTATTATGTATTAACATATTTTAACTAAATACTAGCAATTATACAACTATTTATTATTATATCGATGAATTAATACTGAATATATGTATTTAGAGGCTATTTAATAACATGTTAAGTTATTTTAACTGAATACTTGTAATTATATAATTATTCGATTTTATTTTAATATATTTGAATAAAATGCTAATAAATAAAATCAATTTATTACATATCAAGGCATTTTAACAGAATACTAATAATATTACAGATATTGAATTTTAGATTAATTATTTCAACTGAATAGATATATTTAGAGATCAATTTGATATATATTATAGTATTTTAATTGAAAATAATAATTATACAATTATTTGATAATATATCAACATATTTTAAATTAATATATATATATATATATATTTAAAGACTAATTTATTAAAAATTAATATATTTAAAATAAACACTAGTAATTATATAACTATTCACCGCTATATAAATGAATTTTAATAAAATACTTGTATTTAAAATTAGATTCATTACATATCAAATAATTTTAACTGAATACTAATAATTGTATAACTATTCAAAATATTTCAATATATTTAAACAAAATTTTGATATTTAATTAGATACTAATTTGTTATGTATAATAACATTTTAATAGAACAATGATAATTTTATAACTATTTCATATTATATCGATGTGTTTCAACTATTCACACCCATTTAGACACTAATTCAATATATATCATGGCATTTTAATTGAATGATTGCAATTATATAATTATTTGATAATATTTTGGATATATTTTAATATGATCGATTCATTATATATCAATATATTTTAACTGAATAGAAGCAATTGCACAACTATTTATTTGTATATCAATAAATTTAAGCTGAATACACATATCAAGTGACCAATTTGTTACATTTTATATAAATAAATTTAAACTAAATATATGTATATAAAATACTAATATTTAGATATTGATTCATTACATATTAACACATTTTAATAAAATACTAAAAGGATATATTAGCGAATATCAGCATAATTCATAGTATTCAATAAGACTATAATCATATATATATATATATCGAATCGGTTTTCTAAATACGTGAATTCAGTTGAACTAAGCCAATAAAATGTTGAATAGTTGTAAAATTATCAATTTTCTAATAAAATACCCAACTATGAAGTGAATCGATGTACAAATATTAATATTATGTTTAAATAGAATTAAATATCATTGAAAAGTTGTATAATTGCGCATTATTCATCTAACATTACTTACTTGATGTGAAGTGAATAGGTTTCTAAAGACGTGTATTCAGCGTAAATTCGTCCATCGAATCATCAATAGTTGTATAATTACTATTATTCAGTTTAAATACATTATTATGCAACAAATCGAATTTTAGATGCTTTTATTATGTTGAAATATTTTGAATATAATCAAATCGATGTGAATATAATCAAATTGATCTATAAATGTATCTATTCAGTTGAAATAATTGATCTAAAATTCAATATCTTTAATATTGTTAGTTTTCTGTTAAAATGTCTTGATATGTAATAAATTGATTTTATTTATTAGCATTTTATTCAAATATATTAAAATAAAATCGAATAATTATATAATTATAATTATTCAGTTAAAATTACTTAACATGTCATTAAATAATCTCTAAATGATATGAGATAAAATAACTTAATATGTCATAAATTGATATGTAATAACTTAACATTGATGTATTTCAGTAGAAAAATAATATGTGACGATCTATTAGAGACATTTGATTGCGTTTTAATGTAATACCTGCAATGATAAGTCTTTTTGTTAGTATATCGATCAATGTTAAGAGAATAGGCTCTTTTTGGTTCTGATTTGTGACATATTAATGAATTTGAGTTGAATAGTGTTTTTGCAGCTATTCATTGCATTACGTTGAATTCAAGTGGAGTACGAGCATTTAAATTACGATTTATTTCATAATAAATTATTTTAACTGAATACAAGCAATTGTGTGAGTATTCAATTAGTTGTTCTTGTATTTGAGGAGAATGTATGCAGTTTAACTTTAATCTTGTCTATATGATAGTTTTTTAATATAATACTCTGATTACACCCGTAATGTTTGCTATATTGATGTATTTCAGTCGAAAAAAATTATATGGCAATCTATTAGGGACATTTGATTGCGGTTTAATGTAATACCTATAATTACACTTCTATTTATCGAGATATCGATCAATTTTAAGAGAATAGGCTCTTTCTGGGACTGATTTATGACATATCAATGAATTTGAGTTGAATAGTGATATTTTTGAAGTTATTAATTGCATTACGTTAAATTCATGAGGAGTACAAGCATTTAGAGTACGATTCACTGCATAATGAGTTATTTTAAATGAATACAAGCAATTGTGTGAGAATTCAATTAGTTTTTATTGTATTTGAAGAGAATATATGCAATTTGACTTTAATCTTATCTATATGAAGGTTTTTTAATATAATACTCCGATTACACACCTATTGTTTGTTATATTATTGTATTTTAGTCAAAAAATGATATGTGGAGATCTATTAGGGACATTTGATAGCGTTTTAATGTAATACATACAATTACACATCTATTTATCAGTATATCGATCAATTTTAAGAGAAAATGCACTTTTAGGGTCTGATTTATGACATATCAATGAATTTGAGTTGAATAGTTATGTTTTTGCAACTATCCGTCGATGTAAGTTGAATACAAGTGGAGTACAAGTATTTAGAGTATGATTCATAGCATAATAAGTTAGTTTAACTCAATACAAGCAATTGTGTGGGTGTTCAATTAGTTTTTATTTTATTTCAAGAGAATATATGCAATTTGACTTTAATCTTGTCTATATGAAAGTTTTTTAACATAATACTCTGATTACACCCGTAATGTTTGCTATATTAATGTATTTCAGTCGAAAAAAGATATATAGCAATCTATTAGGGACAATTGATTGAGTTTTAATGTAATACCTATAATTACACTTCTACTTGTCAGTATATCGATCAATTTTAAGAGAATAGGCTCTTTCTAGGTCTGATTTATGACATATCAATGAATTTGAGTTGAATAGTGATATTTTAAAGTTATTAATTGCATTATGTTGAATTCAAGTGGAGTACAAGTATTTAGAGTACGATTCACTGCATAATGAGTTATTTTAAATGAATACAAGCAATTGTGTGAGAATTCAATTAGTTTTCATTGTATTTGAAGGGAATATATGCAATTTGATTTTAATCTTATCTATATTAAGATTTTTTAATATAATACTCCGATTACACACCTAATATTTGCTATATTATTGTATTTCAGTCGAAAAATAATATGTGGAGATCTATTAGAGATATTTAATAGCGTTTTAATATAATATATACAATTACACATCTATTTATCAGTATATCGATCAATTTTAAGAGAAAAGACACTTTTAGGATTTGATTTATGACATATCAATGAATTTGTGTTGAATAGTGATATTTTTGCAGCTATTCATTGCATTACGTTAAATTCAAGTGGAGCACAAGCATTTAGGGTACGATTTATTGCATAATAAGTTAGTTTAATTGAATACAAGCAATTATGTGAGTATTCAATTAACGTTTATTGTATTTGAAGAGCATATATGCAATTTGACTTTAATTTTATCTATGTGAAGGTTTTTTAATATAATACTCTGATTACAAACCTAATATTTCTATAATTACACATCTATTTATCAGTATATCAATTAAATTTAAGAGAATAGGCCCTTTTAGGGTCTGATTTATGACATCTCAATGAATTTGAGTTGAATTGTGATGTTTTTGCAGCTATTCATTGCATTACGTTTAATTCAAGTGGAGTATAAGCATTTAGAGTATGATTCACTGCATAATGAGTTATTTTAAATGAATACAAGCAATTGTGTGAGAATTCAATTAGTTTTCATTATATTTGAAGAGAATATTTGCAATTTAACTTTAATCTTCTCTATATGAATGTTGTTTAATATAATACTCCGATTACACACCTAATGTTTGCTATATTATTGTATTTCAGTCGAAAAATAATGTCACGATCTATTAGGGATATTTGATAGCGTTTTAATGTAATACATACAATTACACATCTATTTATCAGTATATTAATCAATTTTAGGAGATTGTGCTCTTTTAGGGTCTGATTTATGACATATCAATGAATTTGAGTTGAATAGTGATGTTTTTGCAGCTATTCATTGCATTATGTCGAATTCAAGTGGAGTACAAGCATTTAAAGTACGATTCATTACGTAATAAGTCATTTTAACTGAATAGAAGTAATTGTTTGAGTATTCAATTAGTTTTTATTGTATTTGATGAGAATATATGCAATTTGACTTTAACCTTGTCTATATGAAATTTTTTAACATAATACTCTTATTGCATTCCTAATGTTTGCTATATTATTGTATTTAAGTCAAAAAATTATATGTGGCAATCTATTAGGGATATTTGATTATTTTTTAATATAATACCTACAATTATACATCTTTTTGTCAGCATATCAACCAATTTTTAGAGAATAGGCTCTTTTAGGGACTGATTTATGATATATCAATGCAGTTGAGTTGAATAGTGATATTTTTTAGGCTATTTATTGCATTACGTTAAATTCAAGTTGAGTACAAGCATTTGGAGTATGATTCATTGTATAATAAGTTATTTTAACTAAGTACATGCAATTTTGAGAGTATTTAATTATTTTTTAATGTATTTGAAGAGAATATTTGCAATTATATTTTAATCTTATCTATATGAAGATTTTTTAATATAACACTCTGATTATAAACCTAATGTTTCTATAATTACACATTAATTTGTCAGTATATCCATCAATTTTAAGAGAATAAGCTCTTTTACGATATGATTTATGACATATCAATGAATTTGAGTTGAATTATATTTTTGCAGCTATTCATTGCATTATGTTGAATTCAAGTGGAGTACAAGCATTTAGAGTACGATTCATTGCATAACAAGTTATTTTAACAGAATACAAGTAATTATGTGAGTATTTAATTAGTTTTTATTATATTTGATGAGAATATATGCATTTTGACTTTGATCTTGTCTATATGAAGTTTTTTTAACATAAAAGAAAATAAAGGTTTTTTAATATAATACTCTAATTACACATCTAATATATGCTATATTATTGTATTTCAGTTTAAAAATGATATATGAGGATCTATTAGGGACATTTGATTGCGTTTTAATATAAGACCTATAATAATACATTTTTTTGCTAGTATATCAATCAATTTTAAGAGAATAGGCTCTTTTAGGGACAGATTTATGATATATCAATGCAGTTCAGTTGAATAGTGATGTTTTTACGGCTATTCATTGCATTACATTTAATTCAAGTGGAGTACAAGCATTTAGAGTATAATTCGTTGCATAATATGTTATTTTAACTGAATACAAGCAATTGTGTGATTTAATTAATTTTTATTGTATTTGAAGAGAATATATGCAATTTGACTTTAATCTTGTCTATATGAAGGTTTTTTTAACATAATACTCTGATTACACACCTATTGTTTGCTATATTGATGTATTTCATTGAAAAATTGATATTTGGCGATCTATTAGGGACATTTTATTGCGTTTTAATGTAATACCTATAATTACGCATCTACTTGTCAGTATATCGATCAATTTAAAGAGAATAGGCTCTTTTAGGGTCTGATTTATGACATAACAATGACTTTCTGTTGAATAGTAATATTTTTGCAACTATTCATTGAATTATGTTGAATTCAGGTGGAGTACAAGCATTTAGCGTACGATTCATTGCATAATAAGTTATTTTAACAGATGCATTTGGTGATAATGAACTTTCTTGGATAAGAGTAAGAATTATTTTGAAGGAAATCCATGATGGGTATTGTCTTATGGCATCCCTGCCATGTATGTTTTCTTGTCGCATTTGAAATCATCGTCACACTCTGCAAGACACCATTTCGTTCTTGATAAAAAAAAAAGTTATTTTAACAAAATACAAGCAATTATGTGAGTATTTAATTAGTTTTTATTGTATTTCATGAGCATATAAGCAATTTGACTTTAATCTTGTCTATATGAAGGTTTATTAATATAACACTCTGATTACACACCTAATATTTGCTATATTGATGTATTTCAGTTGAACAATGATATGTGGTAATCTATTATGGATATTTGATTGAGTTTTAATGTAATGTCTGCAATGATATATCTTTTTGTTAGTATATCGATCAATGTTAAGAGAATAGGCTCTTTTAGGGTCTGATTTATGACATATCAATGAATTTGAGTTGAATAATGACGTTTTTGTAGCTATTCATTGCATTACGTTGAATTCAGGTGGAGTACAAGCATTTAGAGTACAATTCATTGCATAATAAGTTATTTTAACTTAATACAAGTAATTGTATAGGTATTCAATTAGTTTTTATTATATTTGAAGAGAATGTATGCAATTTGACTTTAATCTTGTCTATATGAAAGTTTTTTAACATAATACTCTCATTACACACCTAATGTTTGCTATATTGATGTATTTCAGTCGAAAAATGATATGTGGCGATCTGTTAGGGACATCTGATTGTGTTTTAAAGTAATACCAATAATTATACGTCTTTTTGTTAGTATATCGATCAATTTTAAGAGAATAGGTTCTTTTAGGGACTGATTTATGACATATCACTGAATTTGAGTTGAATAGTGATGTTTTTGCAACTATTTATTACATTACATTGAATTCAAATGGAGTACAGGCATTTAGAGTACAGTTCATTGCATAATAAGTTATTTCAACTGAATACAAGCAATTGTGTGAGTGTTCAATTAGCTTTATTGTATTCGAAGAGAATATTTGCAATTTGACGTTGATATTGTCTATATGAATCAAAAAAAGATATATGACGATCTATTAGGGACATTTAGTTGCGGTTTAATGTAATACCTATAATTACTCTTCTATTTGTCAGTATATCGATCAATTTTAAGAGAATAGGCTCTTTCTAGGTCTGATTTATGACATATTAATGAATTTGAGTTGAATAGTATGTTTTTGCAGTTATTAATTGCATTACGTTGAATTCAAGTGGAGTACAAGCATTTAGAGTACGCTTTATTGCTTAATAAGTTGTTTTAACTGAATACAAGCAATTGGGTGATTATTCAATTAGTTTTTGTTGTATTTGAAGAGAATGTATGCAATTTAACTTTGATATTGTTTATATGAAGGTATTTTAACATAATACTCAGATTACACGACTAATATTTCTATATTGATGAACTTTAATCAAAAATCGATAATTGACATCTATTAGGACTTTTGATTGCATTTTAATGTAATACGTATAAATACATATCATTTTGTCAGTATATCAATCAATTTTAAGAGAATAGGCAGTTTTAGGGTTTAGGGTTTAAGGGTATCAATGAATTTGAGTTAAATACTGATTTTTTTGCAGCTATTCAATGCATTACGTTGAATTCAAAAGGAGTACAAGCATTTAGAGTACGATTCGTTGCATAATAAGTTATTTTAACTGAATACAAGCAATTGTGTGAGTATTCAATTAGTTTTTATTTTATTTGAAGAGAATATATGCAATTTGACCTTAATCTTATCTATATGAAGGTTTTTTAACATAAATCTCTGATTACACACCTAATGCTTGCTATATTGACGTATTTCAATCGAAAAGTGATATTTGGCGATCTATTAGGGATATTTGATTGCGTTTTAATATAATACCTATAATTACACATTTATTTGTCAGTATATGGATCAATTTTACAAGAATTGGTTATTTTAGGGTCTGATGTATGACATATCAATGAATTTGAGTTGAATAGTGACGTTTTTGCAGCTATTCATTGCATTACGTTGAATTCAATGGGAGTACAAGCATTTAGAGTACGATTCATTGTATAATAAGTTATTTTAACAGAATATAAGCAATTGTGTGAGTATTCAATTAGGTTTTATTGTATTTGAAGAGAATATATGCATTTTGACTTTAATCTTGTGTATATGATGGTTTTTTAATATAATACTCTGATTACACAACTAATATTTTCTATATTAATGTATTTCAATCACAAATTGATATTTGGCGATCTATTAGGGACATTTGATTGTGTTTTAATGTAATATCTATAATTACACATCTATTTGTCAGTATATCGGTCAAGTATAAGAGAATAAGCTCTTTTAGAGCCTGTTTATGATATATCGAGTTGAATTGTGATGTTTTTGCAACTATTCAATGAATTACGTTGAATTCAAGTGGAGTACAAGCATTTAGAGTACGATTCATTGCATAAAAAGTTATTTTAACTAAATACAAGCAATTGTGTGGGTATTCAATTAGTTTTTGTTGTATTTGAATAGAATATATGAAATTTAACTTTAATCTTGTCTATACGAAACTTTTTTAACATAATACAGTGATAACACCCCTAATGTTTTCTATATATTTAAGTATTGCAGTGAAAAAATGATATGTGGCAATCTATCAGGGACATTTGATGGTGTTTTAATGTGATACTAGCAATTATACATTTTTTTGTTAGTATATCGATCAATGTTAAGAGAATAGGCTCTTTTAGGGTCAGATTTATGACATATCAATGAATTTGATTTGAATAGTGACGTTTTTGCAGCTATTCATTGTATTACGTTGAATTCAAGTAGAGTACAAGCATTTAGAGTACGATTTATTGCATAATAAGTTATTTTAACTGAATACAAGCAATTGTGTGAGTATTTAATAGTTTTATTATATTTGAAGAGAATGTATGCAATTTGACTTTAATCTTGTCTATATAAAGGTTTTTAACATAATATTTTGATTACACACCTAATATTTGATATATTAATGTATTTCAGTCAAAAAATGATATGTGGCGACCTATTAAGGAAATTTGATTGCGTTTTAATGTACTACCTATAATTACACATCTATTTGTCAGTATATCGATTAATTTTAAGTGAATAGGTTCTTTTAGGGTCTGATTTATGACATATCAAAGAATTTAAGTTGAATGGTGATGTTTTTGCAGCTATTCATTGCATTAAGAGTACGATACATTGCATAATAAGTTATTTTAACTGAATATAAGCAATGTGTGAGTATTCAATTAGTTTTCATTATATTCGAAGAGAATATTTGCAATTTGACTTTGATCTTATCTATATGAAGGTTTTTTAACATAATACTCTGATTACACACCTAATATTTGCTATATTAATATTTTTCAATCGAAAATTGATATTTGGAGTTCTATTAGAGACATTTGATTGCGTTGTAATGTAATACCTATAATTACACATTTATTTGTCAGTATATCGATTTTACGTTAATAGGCACTTTTAGGGTCTGATTTATGATATATCAATGAATTTTAGTTGAATAGTGACGTTTTTGCAGCTATTCATTGTATTACGTTGAATTCAAGTGGAGTACAAGCATTTTTTTTTTTATTATTATTTTTCTTTTTATTTTTTGTCATAAATAGTTCATTTCAAGCACTGAATAAATTTAGGGAAATTTACAATATTATGTAAAGCATAACATCAAATAAAATAACTCAATTCTCTAAATATCATCATAATAACATTAAACCAAACACCTCCAATGGATTTTTCTCTACTTGGGACGTGATTTTAACGCCCTCAACAGCTCCCTCATCGCTTCATTGAATCCATCAATCCCCTGGGCACCTTCCCGAATCCTTCTTTCAAGTAATCCACAAAGGAGTTGCCCGTTTCTCTTGCTAGAATCCTTAAAACATTCGTACGAAGCCTGATTAAGCTTTCCAACTTTCAGCTCGAGGCCTCCAGAGACCCATCTTAAACTTGTGCGTATATTTTAATATCAACTTTCTATGTTTGCAAGGGATACCAAGCTTCGTGAGTTTAAGCGTTCTTGTGACGAGAAGCTTTTCCAAGTCCCCAATCTCCGCTTCCAGCTTCGCGGCGTGCGCTTCGACTCCATTCCCCACGCCGTTAAGTGGAGTACAAGCATTTAGAGTACTATTCATTGCATAATATGTTATTTTAACTGAATAGAAGCTATTGTGTGAGTATTCAATCAGTTTTTATTTTATTTGAAGAGAATATATGCAATTTGACTTTAAGCTTATCTATATGATGGTTTTTTAATATAATACTCTGATTACACAACTAATATTTGTTATGTTGATGTATTTCAATCACAAATTGATTTTTGGCGATCTATTAGGGACATTTGATTTTGTTTTAATGTAATACCTATAATTACACATCTATTTGTCAGTATATCGATCAATTGTAAGAGAACGGACTCTTTTAGAGACTGATTTATGATATATCAAAGAATTTGAGTTGAATAGTGTGATGTTTTTGCAACTATTCAATGAATTACGTTGAATTCAAGTGGAGTACAGGCATTTAGGGTAAGATTCATTGCATAAAAAGTTATTTTAACTGAATACAAGCAATTGTGTGGGTATTCAGTTAGTTTTTACTGTATTTGAAGAGAATATATGCAATTTGACTTTAATCTTGTCTATATGAAAGTTTTTTTAACATAATACTCTGATTACACCGCTAATGTTTGCTATATTGATGTATTTCTGTCGAAAAATGATATGTGGTGATCTATTAGGGACATTTGTTTGCGGTTTAATGTAATACCTACAACTACACATCTATTTGTCAGTATAATGATCAATTTTAAGAGAATGGACTCTTTTAGGGTCTGATTTATGACATATACATGAATTTGAGTTGAATAATGATATTTTTGCAGCTATTCATTGCATTACGTTAAATTTAAGTGGAGTACAAGCATTTTGGGTGCGATTCATTGCATAATAAGTTTGTTTAATTGAATACAAGCAATTATGTGAGTATTCAATTAGCGTTTATTCTATTTGAAGAGCATATATGCAATTTGACTTTAATTTTATCTATGTGAAGGTTTTTTAATATAATACTCTGATTACACACCAAATATTTGCTATTTTGATATATTTCAAACAAAAATTGATATTTTGACAATCTATTAGGGACAATTAATTGAGTTTTAAAGTAATACCTATAATTACACTTCTACTTGTCAGTATATTAATCAATTTTAAGAGAATAAGCTCTTTCTGGGTCTGATTTATGACATATCACTGAATTTGAGTTGAATAGTGATGTTTTTGCAACTATTCATTATATTACATTGAATTCAAGTGGAGTACAGGCATTTAGAGTACGATTTATTGCATAATAAGTTATTTCAACTGAATACAAGCAATTATGTGAGTGTTCAATTAGTTTTTATTGTATTCGAAGAGAATATTTGCAATTTGACGTTGACCTTGTCTATATGAAGGTTTTTTTAATATAATACTCTGATTACATACCTAATGTTTGCTCTATTGATGTATTTCAATCTAAAATTGATATTTAGCGATCTATTAGGTACATTTGATTGCGTTTTAATGTAATATCTATAATTACACATCTACTTATCAGTATATCGACTTATTTTAAGAGAATAGGCTCTTTTACGATATGATTTATGACATATCAATGAATTTGAGTTGAATAGTGATGTGTTTGCAGCTATTCATTGCATTACGTTGAATTCAAGTGGTCTACAAGTATTTAGAGTACGATTCATTGAATAATAAGTTATTTTAACTGAATACAAGCAATTTTATAAGTATACAATTAGTTTTTGTTGTATATGAAGAGAATATATGCAATTTGACTTTAATATTGTCTATATGAATGTTTTTTAACTTAATACTCTGATTACACACCTAATGTTTGCTATATTGATATATTTCAATTAAAAAATAATATTTGGCGATCTATTTGGTTTATTTGATTGCATTTTAATGTAATACCTATAATTACACATCTATGTATCAGTATATCGATTAATTTTAAGAGAATAGACTCTTTTACGGTCTGATTTATGATATATCAATGAATTAGAGTTGAATAGTGATGTTTTTTGCAGCTATTCATTGTATTACGTTGAATTCAAGTGGAGTATAAGCATTTAGAGTACGATTTATTGCATAATAAGTTATTTTAACTGAATACAAGCAATTTTGTGAGTATTTAATTAGTTTTTATTGTATATGAAGAGAATATATGCAATTTGACTTTAATATTGTCTATATGAATGTTTTTTAACATAATACTCCGATTACACACCTAATGTTTGCTATATTGATATATTTCAATCAAAAAATAATATTTGGCGATCTATTTGGTTAATTTGATTGCATTTTAATGTAATACCTATAATTACACACCTATGTATCAGTATATCGATTAATTTTAAGAGAATAGACTCTTTTACGGTCTAATTTATGATATATCAATGAATTTGAATTGAATAGTGATGTTTTTGTAGCTATTCATTGCATTACGTTGAATTCAAGTGGAGTACAAGCATTTAGAGTACGTTTTAACATAATACTCAGATTACACGACTAATATTTCTATATTGATGAACTTTAATCAAAAATCGATAATTGACATCTATTAGGGACTTTTGATTGCATTTTAACGTAATACGTATAAATACATATCTTTTTGTCAGTATATCAATCAATTTTAAGAGAATAGGCAGTTTTAGGATTTAGGGTTTAAGGGTATCAATGAATTTGAGTTAAATACTGATTTTTTTGCAGCTATTCGTTGCATTACGTTGAATTCAAAAGGAGTACAAGCATTTAGAGTACGATTCATTGCATAATAAGTTATTTTAACTGAATACAAGCAATTGTGTGAGTATTCACTTAGTTTTCATTGTATTCGAAGAGAATATTTACAATTTGACTTTGATCTTATCTATATGAAGGTTTTTTTACATAATACTCTGATTACACACCTAATGTTTGCTATATTAATATATTTCACTCAAAAATTGATATTTGGCGTTCTATTAGAGACATTTGATTGCGTTGTAATGTAATACCTATAATTACCCATTTATTTGTCAGTATATCTATCAATTTTACGATAATAGGCACTTTTAGGGTCTGATTTATGACATATCAATGAATTTTAATTGAATCACGTTTTTGCAGCTATTCATTGTGTTACGTTGAATTCAAGTGGAGTACAAGCATTTAGAGTACTATTCATTGCATAATATGTTATTTTAACTGAATAGAAGCTATTGAGTGAGTATTCAATCAGTTTTTATTTTATTTGAAGAGAATATATGCAATTTGACTTTAAGCTTATCTATATGATGGTTTTTTAATATAATACTCTGATAACACAACTAATATTAGTTATATTGATGTATTTCAATCACAAATTGATATTTGGCGATCTATTAGGGACATTTGATTGTGTTTTAATGTAATATCTGTAATTACACATCTATTTATCAGTATATCGATCAATTGTAAGAGAACAGACTCTTTTAGAGACTGATTTATGATATATCAAAGAATTTGAGTTGAATAGTGTGATGTTTTTGCAAATATTCAATGAATTACATTGAATTAAAGTGGAGTACAGGCATTTAGGGTAAGATTCATTGCATAATAAGTTATTTTAACTGAATACAAGCAATTGTGTGGGTATTCAGTTAGTTTTTATTGTATTTGAAGAGAATATATGCAATTTGACTTTAATCTTGTCTATATGAAAGTTTTTTTAACATAATACTCTGATTACACTGCTAATGTTTGCTATATTGATGTATTTCTGTCGAAAAATGATATGTGGTGATCTATTAGGGACATTTGTTTGCGGTTTATTGTAATACCTGCAACTACACATCTATTTGTCAGTATAATGATCAATTTTAAGAGAATGGGCACTTTTAGGGTCTGATTTATGATATATGAATGAATTTGAGTTGAAGAATGATGTTTTTGCAGCTATTCATTGAATTACGTTAAATTCAAGTGGAGTACAAGCATTTTGGGTACGATTCATTGCTTAATAAGTTTGTTTATCTGAATACAAGCAATTATGTGAGTATTCAATTAGCGTTTATTCTATTTGAAGAGCATATAAGCAATTTGACTTTAATTTTATCTATGTGAAGGTTTTTTAATATAATACTCTGATTACACACCAAATATTTCCTATATTGATATATTTCAATCAAAAATTGATGTTTTGACGGTCTATTAGGGACAATTGATTGAGTTTTAAAGTAATACCTATAATTACACTTCTACTTGTCAGTATATCGATTAATTTTAAGAGAATAAGCTCTTTCTGGGTTTGATTTATGACATATCACTGAATTTGAGTTGAATAGTGATGTTTTTGCAACTATTCATTACATTACAATGAATTCAAGTGGAGTAAAGGCATTTAGAGTACGATTCATTGCATAATAAGTTATTTCAACTGAATACAAGCAATTATGTGAGTGTTCAATTAGTTTTTATTGTATTCGAAGAGAATATTTGCAATTTGACGTTGATCTTGTCTATATGAAGGTTTTTTTAACATAATACTCTGATTACATACCTAATGTTTGCTCTATTGATGTATTTCAATCTAAAATTGATATTTAGCGATCTATTAGGGACATTTGGTTGTGTTTTAATGTAATATCTATAATTACACATCTATTTATCAGTATATCGATTTATTTTAAGAGAATAGGCTCTTTTACGATATGATTTATGACATATCAATGAATTTGAGTTGAATAGTGATGTTTTTGCAGCTATTCATTGAATTACGTTGAATTCAAGTGGTGTATAATATTTAGAGTACGATTCATTGCATAATAAGTTATTTT
Organism: Apostasia ramifera; assembly: GCA_019297695.1. Classification (NCBI taxonomy): domain Eukaryota; kingdom Viridiplantae; phylum Streptophyta; class Magnoliopsida; order Asparagales; family Orchidaceae; genus Apostasia; species Apostasia ramifera. Next base: position 101,293 of record JAEMOT010000672.1, read on the forward strand.
AACTGAATACAAGCAATTTTGTGAGTATTCAAATAGTTTTTCTTGTATATGAAGAGTATATATGCAATTTGACTTTAATATTGTCTATATGAAAGTTTTTTAACATAATACTCTGATTACACACCTAATGTTTGCTATATTGATATATTTCAATCAAAAAATAATATTTGGCGATCTATTTGGTTTATTTGATTGCATTTTAATGTAATATCTATAAGTACACATCGATATGTATCAGTATATCGATTAATTTTCAGAGAATAGACTCTTTTACTATCTGATTTATGATATATCAATGAATTTGAGTTGAATGATGTTTTTGTAGCTATTCATTGCATTACGTTGAATTCAAGTGGAGTACAAGCATTTAGAGTACGCTTTGGTGCTTAATAAGTTGTTTTAACTGAATACAAGCAATTGCGTGAGTATTCAATTAGTTTTTGTTGTATTTGAAGAGAATGCATGCAATTTAACTTTGATATTGTTTATATGAAGGTATTTTAACATAATACTCAGATTACACGACAAATATTTCTATATTGATGAACTTTAATCAAATTCGATAATTGACATCTATTAGGGACTTTTGATTGCATTTTAACGTAATACGTATAAATACATATCTTTTTGTCAGTATATCAATCAATTTTAAGAGAATAGGTAGTTTTAGGGTTTAGGGTTTAAGGGTATCAATGAATTTGAGTTAAATACTGATTTTTTTGCAGCTATTCGTTGCATTACGTTTAATTCAAAAGGAGTACAAGCATTTAGAGTACGATTCGTTGCATAATAAGTTATTTTAACTGAATACAAGCAATTGTGTGTGTATTCAATTAGTTTTTATTTTATTTGAAGAGAATATATGCAATTTGACCTTAATCTTATCTATATGAAGGTTTTTTAACATAAATCTCTGATTACACACCTAATGCTTGCTATATTGACGTATTTCAATCGAAAATTGATATTTGGCGATCTATTAGAGACATTTGATTGTGTTTTAATATAATACCTATAATTACACATTTATTTGTCAATATATGGATCAATTTTACGAGAATTGGCTATTTTAGGGTCTGATGTATGACATATCAATGAATTTGAGTTGAATAGTAACGTTTTTGCAGCTATTCAATGCATTACGTTGAATTCAATGGGAGTACAAGCATTTAGAGTACGATTCATTGTATAATAAGTTATTTTAATAGAATACAAGCAATTGTGTGTGTATTCAATTAGGTTTTATTGTATTTGAAGAGAATATATGCATTTTGACTTTAATCTTGTCTATATGATGGTTTTTTAATATAATACTCTGATTACACAACTAATATTTTCTATATTGATGTATTTCAATCACAAATTGATATTTGGCGATCTATTAGGGATATTTGATTGTGTTTTAATGTAATATCTATAATTACACATCTATTTGTCAGTATATCGGTCAATTGTAAGAGAATAAGCTCTTTTAGAGCCTGTTTATGATATATCGAGTTGAATTGTGATGTTTTTGCAACTATTCAATGAATTACGTTGAATTCAAGTGGAGTACAAGCATTTAGAGTACGATTCATTGCATAAAAAGTTATTTTAACTAAATACAAGCAATTGTGTGGGTATTCAATTAGTTTTTGTTGTATTTGAAGAGAATATATGCAATTTAACTTTAATCTTGTCTATACGAAACTTTTTTAACCTAATACACTGATTACACCCCTAATATTTTCTATATTGATGTATTTAAGTCAAAAAAAGATATATGGCGATCTATTAGGGACATTTGATTGCGGTTTAATGTAATACCTATAATTACTCTTCTATTTGTCAGTATATCGATCAATTTTAAGAGAATAGGCTCTTTCTGGGTCTGATTTATGACATATCAATGAATTTGAGTTGAATAGTATGTTTTTGCAGTTATTAATTGCATTACGTTGAATTCAAGTGGAGTACAAGCATTTAGAGTACGATTCATTGCATAATAAGTTTTAACTGAATATAAGCAATTATGTGAGTATTCAATTAGTTTTTATTGTATTTGAAGAGCATATATGTAATTTGACTTTAATCTTGTCTATGTGAAGGTTTTTTAATATAATACTCTGATTACACACCTAATATTTTATATATATATTTAAGTATTGCAGTCGAAAAATGATATGTGGCGATCTATCAGGGACATTTGATGGTGTTTTTATGTGATACCAACAATCATACATCTTTTTGTTGGTATATCGATCAATGTTAAGAGAATAGGCTCTTTTAGGGTCAGATTTATGACATATCAATGAATTTGAGTTGAATAGTGACGTTTTTGCAACTATTCATTGCATTACGTTGAATTCAAGTTGAGTACAAGCATTTAGAGTACGATTTATTGCATAATAAGTTATTTTAACTGAATACAAGCAATTGTGTGAGTATTTAATTAGTTTTATTATATTTGAAGAGAATATATGCAATTTGACTTTAATCTTATCTATATAAAGGTTTTTAACATAATATTTTGATTACACACCTAATATTTGATATATTAATGTATTTCAGTCAAAAAATGATATGTGACGACCTATTAGGGACATTTGATTGCGTTTTAATGTACAACCTATAATTACACATCTATTTATCAGTATATCGATTAATTTTAAGTGAATAGGCTCTTTTTGGGTCTGATTTATGACATATCAAAGAATTTAAGTTGAATGATGATGTTTTTGCAGCTATTCATTGCATTAAGAGTACGATACATTGCATAATAAGTTATTTTAACTGAATATAAGCAATGTTTGAGTATTCAATTAGTTTTCATTGTATTCGAAGAGAATATTTGCAATTTGACTTTGATCTTATCTATATGAAGGTTTTTTAACATAATACTCTGATTACACACCTAATGTTTGCTATATTAATATATTTCAATCAAAAATTGATATTTGGCGTTCTATTAGAGACATTTGATTGTGTTGTAATGTAATACCTATAATTACACATTTATTTGTCAGTATATCGATCAATTTTACGCTAATAGGCACTTTTAGGGTCTGATTTATGACATATCAATGAATTTTAGTTGAATCACGTTTTTGCAGCTATTCATTGTATTACGTTGAATTCAAGTGGAGTACAAACATTTAGAGTACTATTCATTGCATAATATGTTATTTTAACGGAATAGAAGCTATTGTGTGAGTATTCAATCAGTTTTTATTTTATTTGAAGAGAATATATGCAATTTGACTTTAAGCTTATCTATATGATGGTTTTTTAATATAATACTCTGATTACACAACTAATATTTGTTATATTGATGTATTTCAATCACAAATTGATATTTGGCGATCTATTAGGGACATTTGATTGTGTTTTAATGTAATATCTATAATTACACATCTATTTGTCAGTATATCGATCAATTGTAAGAGAACAGACTCTTTTATAGACTGATTTATGATATATCAAACAATTTGAGTTGAATAGTATGATGTTTTTCTAACTATTCAATGAATTACGTTAAATTCAAATGGAGTACAAGCATTTAGGGTAAGATTCATTGCATAATAAGTTATTTTAACTGAATACAAGCAATTGTGTGGATATTCAGTTAGTTTTTATTGTTTTTGAAGAGAATATATGCAATTTGACTTTAATCTTGTCTATATGAAAGTTTTGTTAACATAATACTCTGATTACACCGCTAATGTTTGCTATATTGATGTATTTCTGTCGAAAAATGATATGTGGTGATCTATTAGGGACATTTGTTTGCGGTTTAATGTAATACCTACAACTACACATCTATTTGTCAGTATAACGATCAATTTTAAGAGAATGGGCTCTTTTAGGCTCTGATTTATTACATATGAATGGATTTGAGTTCAATAGTGTTATTTTTCCAGCTATTCATTGCATTACGTTAAATTCAAGTGGAGTACAAGCATTTTGGGTACGATTCATTGCATAATAAGTTTGTTTAATTGAATACAAGAAATTATGTGAGTATTCAATTAGCGTTTATTCTATTTGAAGAGCATATATGCAATTTGACTTTAATTTTATCTATGTGAAGGTTTTTTAATATAATACTCTAATTACACACCTAATATTTGCTATATTGATATATTTCAATCAAAAATTGATATTTGACGATCTATTAGGGACAATTGATTGAGTTTTAAAGTAATACCTATAATTACACTTCTACTTGTCAGTATATCGATCAATTTTAAGAGAATAAGCTCTTTCTTGGTTTGATTTATGACATATCACTGAATTTAAGTTGAATAGTGATGTTTTTGCAACTATTCATTACATTACATTGAATTCAAGTGGAGTACAGGCATTTAGAGTACGATTCATTATATAATAAGTTATTTCAACTGAATACAAGCAATTGTGTGAGTAATCAATAAGTTTTTATTGTATTCGAAGAGAATATTTGTAATTTGACGTTGATCTTGTCTATATGATGGTTTTTTTAACATAATACTCTGATTACAAACCTAATGTTTGCTCTATTGTTGTATTTCAATCTAAAATTGATATTTAGCGATCTATTGGGGACATTTGATTGCGTTTTAATGTAATATCTATAATTACACATCTATTTATCAGTATATCGATTTATTTTAAGAGAATAGGCTCTTTTACGATATGATTTATGACATATCAGTAAATTTGAGTTGAATAGTGTTGTTTTTGCAGCTATTCATTGAATTACGTTGAATTCAAGTGGTGTACAAGTATTTAGAGTACGATTCATTGCATAATAAGTTATTTTAATTGAATACAAGCAATTTTGTGAGTATTCAATTAGTTTTTATTGCATATGAAGAGAATATATGCAATTTGACTTTAATATTGTCTATATGAAAGTTTTTTAACATAATACTCTGATTACACACCTAATGTTTGCTATATTGATATATTTCAATCAAAAAATAATATTTGGCGATCTATTTGGTTTATTTGATTGCATTTTAATGTAATACCTATAATTACACATCTATGTATCAGTATATCGATTAATTTTAAGAGAATAGACTCTTTTACGATCTCATTTATGATATATCAATAAATTTGAGTTGAATAGTGATGTTTTTTGCAGCTATTTATTGCATTACGTTGAATTCAAGTGGAGTACAAGCATTTAGAGTACGCTTTATTGCTTAATAAGTTGTTTTAACTGAATACAAGCAATTGCGTGAGTATTCAATTAGTTTTAGTTGTATTTGAAGAGAATGTATGCAATTTAACTTTGATATTGTTTATATGAAGGTATTCTAACATAATACTCAGATTACACGACTAATATTTCTATATTGATGAACTTTAATCGAAAATCGATAATTGACATCTATTCGGGACTTTTGATTGCATTTTAATGTAATACGTATAAATACATATCTTTTTGTCAGTATATCAATCAATTTTAAGAGAATAGGCAGTTTTAGGGTTTAGGGTTTAAGGGTATCAATGAATTTGAGTTAAATATTGATTTTTTTGTAGCTATTCGTTGCATTACGTTGAATTCAAAAGGAGTACAAGCATTTAGAGTACGATTCGTTGCATAATAAGTTATTATAACTGAATACAAGTAATTGTGTGAGTATTCAATTAGTTTTTATTTTATTTAAAGAGAATATATGCAATTTGACCTTAATCTTATCTATATGAAGGTTTTTTTACATAATACTTTGATTACACACCTGATGTTTGCTATATTGACGTATTTCAATCGAAAATTAATATTTGGCGATCTATTAGGGACATTTGATTGTGTTTTAATGTAATACCTATAATTACACATTTATTTGTCAGTATATCGTTCAATTTTACGAGAATTGGCTATTTTAGGGTCTGATGTATGACATATCAATGAATTTGAGTTGAATAGTGACGTTTTTGTAGCTATTCAATGGGAGTACAAGCATTTAGACATAATACCTATAAATACATATCTTTTTGTCAGTATATCAATCAATGTTAAGAGAATAGGCAATTTTAGGGTCTGATTTATGATATATCAATGAATTTGAGATGAATACTGATATTTTTGCAGCAATTCATTGCATTACGTTGAATTCAAAAGGAGTACAAGCATTAAAATACGACTCGTTGCATAATAAGTTATTTGAACTTAATACAAGCAATTGTGTGAGTATTCAATTAGTGTTTATTGTATTTCAAGGGAATATATGCAATTTCACTTTAACCTTGTCTATATGAAGGTTTTTTAACATAATACTCTGATTACACACACAATGTTTGCTATATTATTGTATTTCAGTCGAAAAATGATATGTGGCGATCTATCAGGGACATTTGATTGCGTTTTAATGTAATACCTATAATTATACATCTTTTTATTAGTATATCAGTCAATTTTAAGAGAATTGGCTCTTTTAGGGACTGATTTATGATATATCAATACAGTTGAGTTGAATAGTGATGTTTTTACGGCTATGCATTGCATTACGTTGAATTCAAGTGGAGTACAAGTATTTAGAGTACGATTCATTGCATAATAAGTTATTTTAACTAGATACAAGCAATTGTGAGAAAATTCATTCAGTTTTTAATGTATTTGAAGAGAATATATGCATTTTTATTTTAATCTTGTATATATGAAAGTTTTTTAACATAATACTCTGATTACCAACATAATGTTTCTATAATTACATATCTATTTGTCAGTATATCGAATAATTTTAAGAGAATAAGCTCTTTTAAGGAGTGATTTATGACATATAAATGCAGTTGAGTTGAATGATATTTTTGAGGCTATTCATTGCATTACGTTGAATTCAAGTGGAGTACAAGCATTTAGAGTATGATTCATTGCATAATAAGTTATTTTAACTGAATATAAGCAATTCTGTGAGAATTCAATTAGTTTTTATTATATTTGATGATTATATATGCAATTGAACTTTAATCTTGTCTATATGAAGGTTTTTTAATAAAATACTCTGATTACGCACCTAATGTTTGCTGTATTATTGTATTTCAGTCAAAAAATGATATGTTGCGATCTATTAGGGACATTTGATTACGTTTAAATGTAATACCTATAAGTATACATCTTTTTGTTAGTATATCGATCAATTTTAAGAAAATAAGCTCTTTTAGGGACTAAATTATGACATATCAATGCAATTGAGTTGAATATAGATGTTTTTGCGGCTATTCTTCGCATTACGTTGAATTCAAGTGGAGTACAAGCATTTAGAGTACGATTCATTGCATAATAAGTTATTTTAACTGAAAAAAGAAAAAATAAAAAAAAAAAAATAAGTTATTTTAACTGAATACATGCAATTGTGAGAGTATTCAATTAGTTTTTAATGTACTTGAAGAGAATATACGCAATTAGATTTTAATATTGTCTATATGAAGATTTTTTAACATAATACTCTGATTACAAACCTAATGTTTCTATAATTACACATCTATTTGTCAGTATATCCATCAAATTTAAGAGAATAGGCTCTTTTAGGGTCTGATTTATGACATCTCAATGAATTTGAGTTTAATAGTGATGTTTTTGCAGCTATTCATTATATTACATTTAATTCAAGTGGAGTATAGGCATTTAGAATACGATTCACTGCATAATGAGTTATTTTATATGAGTACAAGCAATTGTGTGAGAATTCAATTAGTTTTCATTGTATTTGAAGAGAATATTTGCAACTTGACTTTAATCTTGTCTATATGAAGGTTGTTTAATATAATACTCCGATTACACACCTAATGTTTGCTATATTATTGTATTTCAGTCGAAAAATGATATGTGGCGATCTATTTGGGATATTTGATAGCGTTTTAAAGTAATACATAAACTTATACATCTATTTGTCAGTATATTGATCAATTTTAGGAGAATATGCTCTTTTAGGGTCTGATTTATGACATATCAATGAATTTGAGTTGAATAGTGATGTTTTTGCAGCTATTCATTGCATTACGTCGAATTCAAGTGGAGTGCAAGCAAGTAGAGTACGATTCATTAAATAATAAGTTATTTTAACTGAATACAAGTATTTGTATGAGTATTCAATTAGTTTTTATTGTATTTGATGAGAATATATGCAATTTGACTTTAATCTTATCTATATGAAATTTTTTAACATAATACTCTTATTACATTCCTAATGTTTGCTATATTATTGTATTTAAGTCGAAAAATTATATGTGGCCATCTATTAGGGACATTTGATTGTTTTTTAATGTAATACCTATAATTATACATCTTTTCGTCAGTATATCAATCAAGTTTTAGAGAATAGGCTCTTTTAGGGTCTGATTAATGATATATCAATGCAGTTGAGTTGAATAGTGATGTTTTTGCGGCTATTTATTGTATTATATTGAATTCAAGTGGAGTACAAGCATTTAGAGTACGATTTACTGCATAATAAGTTATTTTAAATGAATACAAGCAAATGTGTGAGAATTCAATTAGTTTCCATTGTATTTGAAGAGAATATATGCAATTTGACTTTAATCTTGTCTATATGAAGGTTTTTCAATATAATACTCTGATTACACACCTAATGTTTGCTATATTATTGTATTTCAGTCGAAAAATGATATGTGGAGATCTATTAGGGACATTTGATAGCGTTTTAATGTAATACATACAATTATACATCTATTTGTCAGTATATCGATCAATTGTAAGAGAAAATGCTCTTTTAGGGTCTGATTTATGACATATGAATGAATTTAAGTTGAATAGTGATGTTTTTGCATCTATTCATTGCATTACGTTAAATTCAAGTGGAGTACAAGTATTTAGGGTTCGATTCATTGCATAATTAGTTAGTTTAATTGAATACAAGCAATTATATGAGTATTCAATTAACGTTTATTGTATTTGAAGAGCATATATGCAATTTGACTTTAATTTTATCTATGTGAAAGTTTTTTAATATAATACTCTGATTACACATCTAATATTTGCTATATTGTTGTATTTCAGTCGAAAAATGACATGTGCCGATCTATTAGGGATATTTGATTGTGTTTTAATGTGATACCAACAATTATACATCATTTTGTGAGTATATTGATCAATTTTAAGAGAATAGGCTCTTTTTGGGTAGATTTATAACATATCAATGAATTTGAGTTGAATAATGATATTTTTGCAGCTATTCATTGTGTTACGTTGAATTCAGGTGGAGTACAAGCATATAGAGTACGATTTATTGTATAATAAGCTATTTTAACTGAATACAAGCAATTGTATGAGTATTCAATTAGTTTTATTTTATTTGAAGAGAATATATGCAATTTAACTTTAATCTTGTCTATATAAAGGTTTTTAACATAATACTTTGATTACACTTAATATTTAATATAATGATGTATTTCAGTCAAAAAATGATTTGTGGCGACCTATTAGGGACATTTGGTTGCATTTTAATATACTACCTATAATTATATATCTATTTGTCAGTATATCGATCAATGTTAAGAGAATAGGCTCTTTTAGGTTCAGATTTATGATATATCAATGCTTGTACTCCACTTGAATTCAATCTAAAACAATGAATAGCTGCAAAAAACATCACTATTGAACTCAAATTCATTGATATGTCATAAAGCTGACCCAAAAAGAGCCTATTCTCTTAACATTGATCGATATACTAACAAATAGATGTGTAATTATAGGTATTACATTAAATCGCAATCAAATGTCCCGAATAGATGCCACATATATTTGTTCGACTGAAATACATCAATATAGCAAATATTAGGGGTGTAATCAGAGTATTATGTTAAAAAATTATCATATAGACAAGATTAAAGTCAAATTGCATATATTCGCTTCAAATACAATAAAAACTAATTGAATACCCACACAATTGCTTGTATTCAGTTGAAATAACTTATTATGCAATGAATCGTACTCTAAATGCTTGTCTTCCACATGAATTCAACGTAATTCATTGAATAGTTGCAAAAACAACACTATTCAACACAAATTCATTGATATGTCATAAATCAGGCCCTAAAAGAGCTTATTCTCTTACAATTGATCGATATATTGACAAATAAATGTGTAATTGTAGGTATTACATTAAAACACAATCAAATCTCCCAAATAGATCGCCACATATCATTTTTAAACCGTAATACATCAATATAGCAAAGATTAGTTGTGTAATCAGGGCATTATGTTAAAAAAATTTCATATAGACAGGATTAAAATCAAAGTGCATATATTCTTTTCAAATATAATAAAAACTAGTTGAATACCCACACAATTGCTTGTATTCAGTTAAAATAATTTATTATACAATGAATCGTACTCTAAATGCTTGTACTCTATTTGAATTCAACGTAATGCAATGAATCGCTGCAAAAATATTGTTATTTAACACAATTTCATTGATATGTCATAAATTAGTCCCAAAAACTGTCTATTCTCTTAAAATTGATCGATATACTGACAAATAGATGTGTAATTATAGGTATTACATTAAAACACAATAAAATAATCCTAAAAGATCCCCAAATAACTTTTTTCGATTGAAATACATCAATATAACAAACATTAATTGTGTAACCAGAGTATTATATTAAAAAACCGTCATATAGACAAGATTAAAGTTAAATTGCATATATTCTCTTCAAATATAATAAAAACTAATTGAATACTCACACAAGTGCTTGTATTCAGTTAAGATAACTTATTATGCAATGAATCGTACTCTAAATGCTTGTACTCCACTGGAATTCAATGTAATACAATAAATAGCAGCAAAAACGTCACTATTCAACTCAAATTCATTGATATGTCATAAATTAGACTCTAAAAGAGCCTATTCTCTTAAAATTGATCGATATACTGATAAATAGATGTGTAATTATAGGTATTACATTAAAACACAATCAAATGTCCCAAATAGATCGCCAAACATCAATTTTAGATTGAAATACATCAATAAAGCAAACATCAAGTATATAATCAGAGTATTATGTTAAAAAAACCTTCAAATAGACAAGATCAACGTCAAATTGCAAATATTCTCTTTGAATACAATAAAAACTAATTGAACACTCACACAATTGCTTGTATTCAGTTAAAATAACTTATTATGCAATGAATCGTACTCTAAATGCCTGTACTCCACTTGAAGTCAACGTAATGTATTGAATAGTTGCAAAAACATCACTATTCAACTCAAATTCATTGATATGACATAAATCAGACCCTAAAACTATCTATTCTCTTAAACTTGATTGATATACTGATAAAATGATATGTATCTATTGGTATTACGTTAAAATGCAGTCAAAAGTCCCTAATAGATGTCAATTATCGATTAAAATTTATCAATATAGTAAATATTAGTCGTGTAATCTGAGTATTGTTAAAATACCTTCATATAGACAATATCAAAGTCAAATTGCATACATTCTCTTCAAATACAATAAAAACTAATTGCATACTCACACAATTGCTTGTATTCAGTTAAAATAACTTATTAAGCAACGAATCGTACTCTAAATGCTTGTACTCCACTTGAATTCAACGTAATGCAATAAATAGCTGCAAAAACATCACTATTCAACGCAAATTCATTCATATATCATAAATCAGACTGTAAAAGAGCCTATACTCTTAAACTTGATCGATATACTGATAAATAGCTGTGTAATTATAGGTATTACATAAAAAAGCAATCAAATAAATCTAATAGATCGTCAAATATCATTTTTCGATTGAAATACATAAATATAACAAACATTATGTGTGTAATTAGAGTATTACGTTAAAAAACTTTCATATAGACAAGATTAAAGTCAAATTACATATATTCTCTTCAAATACAATAAAAACTAATTGAATACTCACACAATCATTTTTTTAACTGAAATACATCAATATAGCAAATATTAGGTGTGTAATCAAAGTATAATGTTAAAAAACTTTCATATAGACAAAATTAAAGTCAAATTATATATATTCACTTCAAATACAATAAAAACTAATTGCATACTCACATCATTACTTGTATTCAACAAAAATAACTTATTTTATAATGAATCGTACTTTAAATGCCTGTACTCCACTTGAATTCAACATAATGCAATGAATAACTGCAAAAATGTCACTATTCAACTCAAATTCAATGATATGTCATAAATCAGACCTTAAAAGAGCCTATTCTCTTAAAATTGATTGATATACTGACAAATAGATGTATAATTATAGGTATTATAGTAAAACCTAAGTTCTAAACCCTAAAACTCTAAACCCTAAATCCTAAATCCTAAACCCCTAGACCCAAAACCCTAAACCCTAAACTCTAGACCCTAAACCTTAGACCCTAGACCCTAGACCTTAAACTCTAAACCCTAGACCCTAGACCCTAAACCCTAGACCTTAATATTTACACATCAAGTATTTCAAAAAAAATATATATATATAATAATAAATAGGTCTTTGGAGAGATGCATACACTTTAAATATATCGATATAATAGTAAACTATTGTATAAATGATGGCATTCAATTAATCTATCCACTGTATGCCAAATTCATGTCTAAATGCATATGCTTAGTTGAATTACATCGATATGACATTAAATAGCTCTAAAATTATTAGTATTTTTTAAAACGTCATTATATACAACGAATCTATTTCTAAATTCTAGTATTCTCTTTAAATATCGAATAACTATTTAATTGTCGCTATTTAGTTTAAATAACTTTATATATAATGAATTCATCTCAAAATGAGTATAGTTTATTTAAATTCATCGATAAAGTAACAAACATTTGTATAATTTTCTGTGTTCCATTAAAATAATTTGATATGTGATGAATCGGCCGCTAAATGAATTTATTTAGCTTAAATTTGTCGATATGGCAATGAATAATTATACAATTATCAGTATTTGACTCAAATACAACTATATATAGCACATCGGTCTTTAAATATATGTATTCAACTGAAATACAGTGATATATCAACAGATAATAGCATAATTCATGGTATTTAATAAGACTATAATCATATATATATCAAGTCAATTTTCTAAATACATCAATTCAATTGAAATATGCTGATAAAATGTTGAATAGTTGTAAAATTATCAATTTTATGTTAAAATACTAACTATGAAGCGAATCGACATACAAATTGTATTATATTTAAATAGAATTTAATATCATCGAAAAGTTGTATAATTGCACATTATTCATCTAACATTACTTGCGGTGAAGCGAATAGGTTTGTAAAGACGTGTATTTAGCATAAATTTGTCCATATAATTATAAATAGTTATATAATTATCATTATTAAGTTGAAATATATTATTATGCAATAAATCGGACTATAGATGCTTGTAATAGCTGATATTCAATTGAAATATCATGATATATATCAGATTTGTATGTACATAGGTGTATTTAATTGAAATACGTAGATGTAATAATAAATAGCTGCAAAATTAATAATATTATCTTAAAACGTTTTGATATATAATGAATCGACATTTTAATGCTTATATTCTATTTAAATACATTTAAATATTATAAAACAGTTTTATAATTATTAGTATTTAATTAAAATAACTTGATATATAATAAATTAGTCTCTGTATGTGTATATATAGTTTAAATTCAATTGATATTACAACGAGTAATTGTGTATCTGTAGTATTTAGTTGAAATATATATATAATAAATTCGTTGCTAAAAGCCTGTATTCGATTGATATAGATCGATATATCATTAAGTGATTATATTGGTAGTCAATTTTAACACCTTGTAAGTTGAGGATTGATCGCAAAATGTGTGTATTCAATTGTAATATGATGATATTACAACGATAATTGTAAAATTATCAACATTCTTTTTAATTGCCTAAAAGTATAGAAAATTATTGTCTAAATATTAATATTTTTTAAATTCAATGAAATAGCATCGAATAAATGTATAATTGCAGGCATAAGAGTAAAGTAGCTTGACATATAATGAATCAATTTCTGAATATGTATATTCTGCCTAAATTTAACCATATCGCAATAAATTCATTTGTAATTTCTTATGTTTAGTTAAAATATCTTAATATGTAATGAATTGATCTTTAAATACATATAAGTTTTTTAAATTAAGCATTATAATCATGAACATTTATAATTATCCTTATTTAGTTAATATATATATATATATATATATATACATATATATATATATAATAAATTGGAGTCTGAAAAGAAGTATTTACTTGCAATACAATGATATATCAGTTAACTATTATATAAATGATGGCATTTAGTTAATTTATCTGATGTTTACCGAATTGATCTTTAAAAGCATATGTTTAATTGAATTACATGGATATAACATTAAATAGCTGCAAAATCATCAGTATTTTTTAAAACAACATTATATGGAGCCAATCCATATCTAAATATAAGTATTCTCTTTAAATACATTGAAATATTTTTGAATAACTGTGTAATTGCTACTGTTCAGTTAAAATAATTCGATATCCAACGAATCCATCTCAAAATGAGTGTAGTTTGTTTAAATTCATCGATAAAGAAATGAACAGTTGTATAATTTCCAATGTCCACAAAAATAATTTGATATATGATAAATCAACAGCTAAATTAATTTATTTAGCTTATGTTCTGTTTAAGTACATTTAAATATCATTAAATAGTTGTATAATGGTTAGTGTTCAGTTAAAATAATTTGATATATAACAAATTAGTCTCTATATGCATATATTCAGTTTAAATTCACTGATATAATAATAAATAGTTGTATAATTGCTAATGTTAAGTTAAAATATATTGATATGCAATGAATTTATTTCTAAAAGCCTATATATCTGAGTATATAAATATTGGTATTCAGTTTTAACACTCTGCAAGTTGAGGATTGGTTGCAAAATATGTGTATTTAATTTTAATACAACGAAATTACAATTAATAGTTGTAAAATTATCAATATTCTTTTTAATTGCCTAAAAATTTAAAAATCAGTGTTTAAATACTAATATTTTATTTAAATACAAAACAATAGTAATGAATAAATGTATAATTGTAGGTGTACTATTAAAATAACTTGATATGTAACGAATCAATCTCTCATTACATATATTCAGCCCAAATTCACTAATGTAACGATAAATACATTTGTAATTCCTTGTGTTTTGTTAAAATATCTTAGTATGTAATGAATCAATCTTTAAATACATATATTTTACTTAAATTAAGTATTATAATAATGAACAGTTATATAATTGTCCATATTTAGTTATAATATTTTTATATATAATGAATTGGAGTCTGAAAAGAATTATTCACTTGAAATACATTCATATATCAGTAAACTATTTTATAAATGATAGCATTCAGTTAATCTATCTAATGTATTATCGTATTGATCTCTAAATAGATATATTTAGTTGAATTACATCGATATAACATTAAATGGATGTAAATTTGTCAGTGGTTTTTAAAAAGTCACTTTATGCAGCGAATCCATATCTAAATATTAGTATTCTCTTTAAATATATTGAAATATCTTTGAATAATTGTGTAATTACCATTATTCCATTAAAATAACTTGATGTGTAATAACTCCATCCCAAAATTTATGTGGTTTTTTTAAATTCATCGATAAAGTAATAAACATTTGTATAATTTTCAAAATTTTGTTGAAATAATTAGATATCAGCCATTAAATGAATTTTTTTAGCTTATATTTGTCGATATGGCAACAAATAATTATATAATTATCAGTATTTAATTCAAATATAATAATATATAGCACATCAGTCTTTAAATACATGCATTCAACAAAAATACATTAATATATCATCGTATAGCAGCATAATTCATAGTATTCAATTATACTATCATATATATATATATATATATATATATGAGTCAGTTTTCTAGATACTTGAATTCTATTGAAATATGTCGATAAAATATTGCATAGTTGTAAAATTATCAATTTTTTGTTAAAATACGTAATTATAAAGCGGATCTGTGTACAAATGTTAATATTATGTTTAAATATAATTAAATATCATTGCAAAGTTGTATAATTGGGAATATTCAACTAACATTAGTTGATGTGAAGCAAAAATATCTCTAACGATGCGTATTCGGCATAACTTCGTCCATGTTATTATGCAATAAACCGGAATCTAGATGCAAGTATTATATTGAAATACTTTGAATATAATTGAACGGTATTATAATTGCCAGTATTCAATTGAAATATCACAATATTTATCAGATCAGTTTATACATAAATATATTTAGTTAAAATATATTAATATAATAATAAATAGACGCAAAATTAATAGTATTCTCTTAAAATATTGACATATGGTGAATCACTATCTAAATGTATATATTTTTCTTAAATTTATTAATACAATAATGAATAGGTATGTAATTATCAATGTTCAGTTAAAACATATTAATGTGTAACGAATCAGTTTTAAAAAGTGTGATTTAGTTGAAATACAATGATATATCATCAAATAGTTGTATAACTATTGTTATTAATTAAAATACAGCAATATGTTTCAAATCAATACCGCTAAAATATATTAAGTTAATATTGAATAATTATAATATTAATAATATTTTATTAAAATATCTTGATACATAATAAATTTTAATTAAAATGCTAGTATTTTATTTAAATATATTTAAATATTATTGAATAATTGTATAATTATAAGTATTAAGTTAAAATAACTTGGTATAATGTAAATATATCGCTAAATGTGTAATTCAGCTAAACATTATCGATATTACAAGAAATTGTTATATAATTATTAGTATTAAGTTAAAATATATTGATATATAATAACTCGGATATTAAAAGTATGTATTTAATTATAATATATCACAGGTATTCAATTATTTTGATATATATTAAATTATTCTTAAATGCATGTAGTTTGTCTAAATTTATCGATAAAGTAACGAACGTTGCATAATTTCTAGTGTTTCATTGAAATAATTTTATATATGATGAATCGGCTACTAAAAGAATTTATTTAGCTTAAATTAATACCGCTAAAATATGTTAAATTAACATTGAATAATTTATAAAATTAATAGTATTCTATTAAAATATCTTGATATATAATAAATTTGTGTTAAAATACTAGTATTTTATTTAAATATATTTAAATATTATTAAATAATTATTATATAATTATAAGTATTAAGTTAAAATAATTTGGTATAATGTAAATATATCATTAAATGTGTAATTTAGCTAAACGTCATTGATATTATAAGGAATAGTTATATAATTACTAGTAAGTTAAAATATATTGATTATAATAATTCAAATATTAAAAATATGTATTTAATTATAATATATCAATGTATTGTGAAACAATTATATTATCACAGGTATTTAATTATTTTAATATATATTAAATTATTCTTAAATGCATGTAGTTTGTTTAAATTTATCGATAAAGTAATGAACATTGCATAATTTCTAGTGTTTCATTAAAATAATTTTATATATCAGCTACTAAAAGAATTTATTTAGCTTAAATTTATTGATATGACAATGAATAATTATATAATTTCAATGTTTGACTCAAATACAATGATATATAACACATTAATTTTTAGATATATGTATTCAACTGAAATATAATGATATATCAAAATATGCTGACATAATATTGTATACTAGTAAAATTATTAATATTCTTTTTAAATACTTTGACATATAACGAATCAATACCTAAATGCTAGTATTAATTTAAATACAATTAAATATCACCAAATAGTTATATATTTGGCGTAATCAATTAACATAACTTGATATGAAATGAATCAGTCTCTAAACATGTGTATTCAACTTAAATTTATCAATATAATAATAAATAATTATATAATTGTCATGTTCTGTTCATATTATTATATAACAAATTAGTCTCTAAATGCTTATTTTTTTTTGAAATATTTTGATATATCAAAAATAGCAGTATAATTCTTGGTATTTCGTTAAAATACCATGATATATATTTATTTACTCTCTAAATGCACATATTTAGTTGAAATATATTGATATAACGTTGAACAATTGTAAAATGATTAGTAATCTTCTGAAATGCATTGATACGTAACAAATTAATTTCTTAATTCTTGAATTCTATTCAAATACATTTAAATATCACCTTATAATTATATAATTACCCGTATAATATTAAAATAACTTGATGTATAACAAATTGATCCCTCAGTGTGTGTACTCAACTTAAATTTGTCGATATAACAGCGAATAATTATATATATAACTGTTAATATTCAGTTAAAATATATAAATATATGTAACAAATCAGTGTTTGAATGCTTGAATTAGGTTGAAATAGATCAATCTAAATGCTAATAATATGTTCAAATAGAATTAAATATCATCGAATAGTTATATAATTATGTATATTCAGTTAACATAATTTGATGCGAAATGCATCGACCTCTAAATATGTGTATTAAGCTTACATTTGTCGATATAGAAATGAATTGTTATATAATTGCTAGTGTCTAGCTCAAATATATTGTTATGTAACAAATCAGTCTTTAAATGCTTATATTTTGTTAAAATACTTTGATATGTCATGAAACAATAGTATAATTACTGATATTTAATTAATATATCATAATATATATCGCATTAGTATCTAAATGCGTATACTTCATTAAAACACATAGATGTATTTTTGAATCATTATAAAATTATCAGTATTCTTTTAAAATATCTTGCTATATAATGAATCAGTATCTAAATACTTATATTGTGTTCAAATATAATTATATATTATCGAATAGTTGTATTATTACTCATATTCAGTAATTAACATAACTTGATGTCCAATAATCAGTCTCTAAATATGTGTATTCAGCTTAAATTTATTAATATAGAGATGAATAATTGTATAATTACTAGTTCAATTTGAATATAATGTTATACAATAAATAGATCTCTCAATTTGTATGTTTATTTAAAATGCATCCATATAATATTAAATAGTTATAACATATGCACTTCAGAGCCATGTTGAGTGCAAAGCTTAGTCCTACAATGGGAGCTTTATACTCTGCTTGATTGTTTGTAGCCTTGAACTGAAGTGTCACGGCCTGGTGTAAGGTGGCTCCCATTAGGCTGGTTAGGAGAATCCCAGCCCCTTGGGACTGCGACCCAGATGCACCATCGACATGAAGAGACCAGAGGTTTGTCCGATGTCTGGCAAGCGATGGCTTTGAAGTAGAAAGCTCGGCGATGAAATCTGTCAACACCTGAGCTTTGATTGCCGTCTGTGGGACATACTTGATGTCATACTCACCCAGCTCAATGGACCATTTGAACAGCCTTCCCGTGACCTCAGGAGTGTGCAGTATCTTCAGGAGTGGTTGATCAGTGACAACTTAGATAGTGTGGGACTGGAAATATAGGTGTAGCTTTCTCGCCGTTACCAGGAGAGCCAGAGCAAGCTTTTCCAGCGTGGGGTATCGGCTTTCAGTGTCTAGGAGTATATGACTGATATAAAAAATTGGATGCTGTACCCCCTTATTATCGTTCACGAGAACCGCAGAGACTGTAGTGTCAGAGACACCCAAGTATAAAGATAAGACTGCTCCTTCCTTTGGTGCCACTAATATCGGGGCTGAGGTAAGATACTTCTTCAGCTCTGTGAAAGCAGCTTCGCATTCGTTGGTCCACTGACCCCCCTTGTTGTTGTGCAGGCATCAAAAGAATGGCGAACATCGATCCCCAGCTTTTGAGATGAATCTATCCATGCTGTTGATCCGTCCTGCCAGTTTTTGAATCTTTTTGCCATTTTAGGAGAGGCATGCTCAGGATCGCCGAGATTTTATCTGGATTGGCCTTTATTCCTCTGGCTGAGACTAGATAGCCCAAAAACTTCCCTAAGGCCGCACCGAAGGTGCACTTGACAGAATTAAGTTTGAGATTAAACCTTCAGAGGGTGTCAAGTGTCTCCCTGAGGTCGCCAAGGTGTCCCTCTAAGGTTTTGCTTTTGACTAGGATGTCGTCGACATACGCTTCAAGATTCCTCCCCCTTTAGTCCTTGAAGACGGCATCAATCATGCGCTGGTAAGTAGCGCCGACATTCTTAAGACCAAAGGGCAGTATGTGCCAAAGTTAGTGATAAGGCAGTCTTTTCTTCATCTTCTTTGGCCATCCGGATCTGATGGTACCCAGAGAAAGTATCCAGGAAACTCATAACCTCATATCTGAAGGTACGATCCACCATCGTATCGATGCGTGGGAGAGGGTAAGTGTCTTTAGGGCAGGCCTGATTCAATGTGCAAAAGTCTACGCACATCCTCCACTTTCCATTGGCCTTTTTCACCATAACAACGTTGGTGAGCCATTGGGGGTATTGAACTTCCTTGATGTAACCTACTCCAAGTAGTTTGTTGACTTCTTCTTTGATAGCGTCCTGCCTCTCCCCTGCCATCACACTCTTCTTTTGTGTTGTAGGAGAGGCAGTATCAGATATGTTCAGACGGTGCTCGCAGACAGCCCTATCAACGCCTAAAATATTTTCAGGAGACCATGCGAAGACATCAATGTACTCAAAAAGCATGACAGTGATTTCCGCCTGCTGCTTATTATTCATGGATGAGGATAAGTTTGCAACTTTAGAAGAGTCTCCCCCCCCCCAAGGTTACATTGATGACCCCTTCCTGCGGTACAACGGGTTGAGATTCTTTGGAATCCAATTAATCGACCACGAGCTGTGCGATGATCTGGAAACACCGGGTAGTCTGCCTGACATCTCCTCTGATGGTGATAACGTCGCTGGAGGTAGGGAACTTCGCGCAGAGGTGAGGCGTGAAAATCACCATCCCAAAGGAATTGAGTGTTACCCTTTCAAGGATGGCGTTGTAGCCTGACTTAGCTCTGATGATAGCGAAGCTCACCATTTTTATGGTGTAGCCATTATCATCACTGAAGAAGACGGGCAAGGCAATGAATCCCAGAGGTTGAACCCTCTTCCCGGAGAAACCGAGTAAGGTGGTTCCAGCACGGAGGAGGTTTACCTCCTTGAGCCCCATTTGAAGGAAAGCAGATTCGAACAGGATGTCGGCAGCACTCCCAGAGTCGAGGAGCACTCGTCGAACATTGAAATCAGCTATGCGGACGATGACCATGATTGGATCGTTGTATAGGTTGCCCTGATGGGGGAGATCTTCTTGGCAGAAGGTAAGCGGAATGGATGAAGAATGTTGCTGAGAGATGTCGTCGATCTCAATCTCTTGATGGCGAGCAGCAGCAGGATCCATGCTAAAGATGACATTGATCGTCCTGGCGGCAGGGGGGTAAGGACGCCCTAGTGGCTGGGGCCTGGAGACAGTAGGGCTTTAGCAGGAGCCCCAGCAACTTCGGGGGCCTTTCCTTTCTGGGCAGCAGTGAAGGTCGGTGTCATCTGCATGAACTTCTCGAGCTTGCTCTGATCCACTAATTTGTCGAGCAGAGCCCTGAGGCCTTGGTACTTGTGAAGCTTGTGCTCGTAGTTCCCGTGAAACTCACAATAATTATCGGGATCTACTCCGACTGAAAGCGCTAGCTTGGGTCCGGCAGGTCGGACCCAACCTTGTTTGACGGCTGCCGCATAGACTTCAGGAAGCGGCCGGGAGAAGAAATGTTTCTGGTGCTGGACGTGTCGTGGCTTCCCCTCATCTCAACCATGACTTTTGGTCATATGTAGCTTCATGGCCGGGGTTTATCACCCCGATGTTTTCTCTTTCTCTTCTCCTGTCTGGCTCTAGAAACATCAGGGGGAGAGGACTCAGCATCCTCGAGGAGCATGAATTGGCTGGCTCTGGCCACTAGCTCTGGGTAGCTCCGAGGCTTGGCCAGTTGTAGGGATTTAGATAGATCCCCCACCTTGAGTCCCCTCGAAAAATTGTGCATGGCCACTGCAGGGTTGACATCTTCAGCTTCTGCCGCGGCGGCAAAGAAGTGGTTGGTGTAATTCTGGAGGCTATCCCTCTCGCCTTGCTTAATATTGGCGAGCACCATATCAGAAATGATCATTCGAGTTCGACCGATGAAACGGACGATCAGCTCCCATTTCAGGTGTTCATAGGAAGAAATGTGACTCCTGGGAAGCTTGATGAACCAGCTAAATGCCGCCCCCTTCAGGGTGTTCGCCAGGAGGTGGCACTTGGTAGCCTCATCTGGCTGGCGATAATGGACCGCAGCCTCAAACTCTAGTACGTGCTCGCGAGGGTCGGTCGCGCCTCTGTAGGCCTCAAGCCTGGGCGGCCTGAAGTCCTTTGGGATTGGGGCCAGCAGGATGGTGTCGGTAAAAGGAGCATTGTCGTTTATTGGTCCAAAGAAGGGGTCAGGCCCATGATGAGGGGCCTGAACACCTGGAAAAGAGGGGGTCTCTTCTAGCAAGGAAAGGAGGGAAGGCAGGTGGAAGGAAATCAGGCTGTGGTAGTGGACATGGTGGAAGAGGATTCTGGTGAACCTCCTGGAAGCGAAAGGGATGTCTGGGCGGTTGAAAAGAGCCAGACGTCTGAATGGAAGACGCTGTGATAGGAAGCACGGGTGCAGGAGCCTCAGCGGCCGGAGGAGGTGGTACAAGGGCTGCCGCTACCAGCGAAAGAGGTTCTCGGGCTACCGTAACAGGCGGAAGAGGTGTAGGAGCCGCAACAATCGGCGGGAGAGGAGCAGCGGCTGCCGCAATAGGCGGGAGGGGAAGTACTGCGCACACTGGCTGAGTCTGCCTGAGAATCACGGCCTATTGGACTATGAGGCTAGTGATTAGGTCAGTGAGATTCACGAGCATCCCCTGAAGTTCTGAGACATGGGTACCCCTGGATAAGGAAGCAGATTCGGCGTGGCGCCGAGAGGTTAAGGCCGAAGCTCTATCATCCAGTGCCTGAACGGAAGGTTCTCCCATGTGTGTACTGCGAGCAGTGGAGTTGGTTCTGTGCGTTTTAGCCACCATCTTCCCAGAGTCTCAATGAAAGCACTGAAGATGTTGACATAGAATGTAGGGAATCCCAAGAAATATCAAAAGAGAGAGAGAGAGTCCTGAGAAACGACAACATGCAGAGGGATAAGCCTAATGATTGAGGCTTAAGAGAGAGAGAGTCCTGAGAGACGGCGGCGCGCAGAGGGATAAGCCTAGTGGTTGAGGCTTAAGAGAGAGAGAGTTTGGGGCATCCAGAAGAGCACACAACAATTTAAGATAGTTCAGGGAGGGAATCTCATACGTTCACCGAGCGATCAACGAAGAGATTTCACTAATGGAAAAAGGTAGCCGTAGAGGCTAATACAAAGAGCTTATAAGAGGAAGAGAGAGGAAGAAGGAGAAAGAGAGAGCTTTTCTTATTCTCAAGCTCCTGCTTTACAAGAGGTGATAGAGGAGAAATTCTACTCTTCCTTGGGCGAGTCCTCCTTTTCTGATCTGTTGATCTGATCCTGGATCTCCTTGCTTGAAAATTGGATTCTCTTGCTTGAAGACTGTTCAGGGGTATTTGTAGGCGATGGATTGTAGCTTTATCCTAGTTTTCCAGAGAAAAGGAGGTGAGTAAGCTCTGAGCTCGCGCCGCTTGTCGGCCGCCGGAGGGACTAAAAGCCGCAAAAGGAGGATGCTATATTGGTACTACTTCTGGGGATCCGTGACAGTTGGAGCATGTGGACCCTTGATTTGCGTGTCTTGAAAAGAAGGCCTTGTACTGGGAACAACGCGGTTAGGCCAAGCTGATTGTGACAAGTACCGTTTTGTAACATCGTCATCGATGTTATCAGGGATGGTCCTGACTAGTCGTGGACGAGGCTTGGCTGGCTCGTCGCGGACAAGGCTTGGTTGAACCCTCATGTCCGAGGTTTGACCGGGGTCTAAAACCTATGAGAGAAGATAGATGGATTAGTAAATAAGTAAAAGCTAAATATCAGTTAAGCGCCACATGTACGGTAGAAATACAGCGTTGGAACCACGTGTTAACAGTTATCAATTGAGTTATCAAGATATATTATCTAATAGGTGTATTAAAGCACATATTTAATTGAATTACTTTAATATGCAGTGAATAGTTATTGACAAGCAAGAATTGATTGAATTTTTTCAATATATTATTCAATATGTAGTGAATAGTATATTGGGTAATTTTTCAATTGAATTACCATTGATATATTTGTATAAGGGAACTTATTTAGTTTAATTACTTCTATATATAACAAATTAATTGTTTAAAGATAAGTAATTGATTCAATTTTCTTAATATGCTGTCTATTTAATTTTATAAAAATGTATATTCAATTGAATTATTTTGATATATTATGAATAAGTTATTTAAGAGTAACAAGTTAACTTATTCAAATATATTATTTTATTTATTTTATAATAGCATATATTCAACAAATTTCTTTGATGAATTGGGAATAAGTTAATTAAAAGTTAGTAATCAATTGAATTACATCAATATATGTCATCTAATAATTTTCTAAAATATTAAGTTAAATTAGTTCAATTGCATAAGAGTAAGTACTAAGTTAAAATATCTCAATATATAGTAAATATATGCCAAAAAATAATTTATCAAATTTCTATATATATGGTAGTCTTTTTCTTCCATTTGCTCCCTTGTAGCAAGCGAGCAACAAAGTGATGGAGAGAGATAAGGATGGTGAGCAGACCTCCTCTCCAATAGCCCATTTGCAAGAGAGGGAGAGAGGGAGAGAGGGAGAGAGTGAAAGCCATTAATGTAATTTAGGAATTTAGATATTAAAAAAATGTAAAATATAAATGTGCATAATATTATATTATAACTTATCTTGAATGTAATTTGCCTTAATATAATTTATGTATATAATATAATAATTTACTATTTGTATATAAATATGTGTGAATTATTTTTTTTAGGAAATAAATCTTAGGGCATCTCTATGAACCTGCATGTCGCCCTGTCTAGTTCGATGCCAAAACTAAATTGCATATTTGATTCAATTAAATCAAAAAAATATATTCTATTATGGGATATTCACTCTTTAAAAATAACAATTAATTAATAAGATACATATATTTAGGTGTGTTTAGTTTAATGCTATAGTGATATTATCATATTATGCAGAAAAAATAGTTATTTGATTTGATGACATATATGAATAATTATATAAAATATTATATAATTATAAGTTAATTACTAAAAAGTTTTTATAATTATCTCTTAATTATACTTTACTCTACACTTTTTGAAAATTTTCTAACAGGTCTCTACACTTTGCTTAATATTACAAACGAAGTTCCTCCATAATTATTAGTAACAGATTTTCAATTTTACTTTTTATACTTCTTCAAAATTTTAAAAATATATTATTTTTACATATTCTTTCTCTTCACTTGTCACCGCCATCTCACTCTCTGGCCTCTTCCATCGTTGCCCTCCTTTGGCAGAGGGAAAGGAGGGGTAGGCACGCGCAGGAGAGTAGGTGTGTGTGAGAGAGAGAGAGAGAGAGGGAGGTGGGGTAGCCTACTCCCTCCACTTTCTCCTGCCTACGGGGGAGTAGGAAGGGGAGAGAGAGTGTGTAGCTAAAATTGAAATTTGAGATTTTGATGTTCCGTCATGTAATCTTGATATTTTATATTTACGTATTATTTTTTGAATGACAATTCTACAATATCTTATAAAATTGTCTATACGTGTCATCAAGCTAATAGAGTGTTTGATTTATTATTATTTTGATATTATATTATATAATCTAGATATTATAATATTTAAATATTATTTTTTATTAATAATTTTATAATTTTATAAAAGGCTATATTTATAAATATCGTTAAATTAAATAATTATTTTTTAAAAATATGATATAATATCAAGTTCAGAACTATTTTTTTTTTAAAAATAATATAATATAATATTAAAATAATATTAAATTAAATATTTATTATTATTATTTTAAATATTTATCAATGCTTCTGATGTGGTTACACTGAAGGCTTAACATCAAAAAAAAAAAATGAATGATAATTCTACAATATCTTATAAAATTGTCTATACGTGTCATCAAGCTAATAGAGTGTTTGATTTATTATTATTTTGATATTATATCATATAATCTAGATATTATAATATTTAAATATTATTTTTTATTAATAATTCTATAATTTTATAAAATGTTATATTTATAAATATCGTTAAATTAAATAATTATTTTTTAGAAATATGATATAATATCAAGTTCAGAACTAATTTTTTTTTTAAATAATTTTTTTAAAAAATAATATAATATAATATCAAAATAATATTAAATCAAATATTTATTATTATTATTTTAAATATTTATCAGTGCTTCTGATGTGGTTACACTGAAGGCTTAACATCAAAAAAAAAAAAAAAATTATCAGTATTTTTGAATTTTAAAAGAATATCCGGTTCGATCTGTTTAAGGATCGGTCCAAATTTTACAACGTTGCCGGGAACTATCGCCGACGAGATCAGAGCCGTCCATTTCGCTTCTTCCGCGATCTGGCGCTTCTCTGTTCCCCACCTGCGCTGAACTTCCCCCCATAACCGACTTCGGAGTTGCCGCGTCGAGCCCTCGCCTCCCTGATCACAGACAAAATAGGCGAAGGCCGGGAATTATCTCCTTTCAATTCCGAGTTCGATGTCGTAGAGAACCCCAATCTTGAGAAGAGGGAAACGGAATTGATGGAAACCCTACCGTCACAATCCAGCGGATGGTAAACAAGAACGTTTGAGAGGTCATCGCCGAGATCTGGAGCACTGGGGGCTAACAAGTCCCGCCAGGGCCCGTCTGTGGCGAACTCGGGCCTAGGGTTCTTCCCCTTCTTCCGCAACGCTAATGCCCGCCGTACTGGATACCTAGACCAGCTGTCCTCCATGGATTTCGTCAGCCGCCCTGCCAATTCTGCTGCCGCCGAGCACCACGCTCCGCCTCCTCCAGCGGTGGAGCCGCCGGCTCCGGCGTCTACTGCTGCCACTGCCCGGTCTGCTCCTGCCTCCGCTGGCCCTGTCATCCCCGAGGAGCCCGAGTACTTGGCTCGCTACATGGTCGTAAAGCACTCGTGGCGGGGGCGGTACAAGCGAATCCTCTGCATCTCGACCTCGGCGATCATCACCCTGGACCCGTCAACTCTTGCGGTGACAAATTCGTATGATGTGTCCAACGACTTTGAGGGAGCGGCTCCCGTGATTGGGAGAGGCGATGATGAAGGCAACGCTTCGCAGGAGTTTACGGTTAGTGTGCGCACGGACGGGCGTGGGAAATTCAAGGCGGTCAAGTTCTCTTCGCGGTATAGGGGGAGCATTCTTACGGAGCTCCACTTGCTCAGATGGGGCAAATTTGGACAGGCTGCTGAATTCCCGGTGCTTCATCTGCGATGGAGGACTATGGAATGGGTTCCCTATGTAAGTTGCATATTTTCCTTTTAGATTTTCTTCCACTGTTTTAGTTATACTGTGCGAAATTCAACTGTCTGGGCTGCTAGCAGATAGCAGCCTTCTTCTTGTTAAATGCTTTGAATTTCTTCATTGTTCTTGATAGTGAACTGATTCAGTGATCTTTTTACCTTAAATGCTTCCCTAAAACTAGTTAAAACCCTGTTTGAAGCTTGTGAGTAATCATATTGGCTACTCTTGGTTCCAAATGAAACTTAGTGGATGATAATTTCTGCATTTTGCCAAGGACTAAAGACCATTAATGCAATGTGTTCCCAGTGCTGACAAATTTGCAGTTAGATCTCTATATTTTTGCAAAATGCGGCATTCTTTGCCTCCAGTTAGGGTGCTATTAACTAGAAAGTAAAAGGACAGTATTGTTTTTTGTCTACAAATATCTATAGGGTACACTGCCCGCCCCCTTTTTCCCTTTATCAGCACATAAACTCAAGCGAGATAGTCCTTGGCCTAGGCAAGCTTGTAGTTTGAGCTCGGTGTGGCACGAAGGCCATTTTGGTGAAAGCCTTAAACCCAATCTAGTTCGGTTGTCTACATGGATTTTTCTTCTCTATTTAATTTTGTAAAACAATGCTCTTTGAGACCTGAGGTGATTTAAGGTCACTTTTATGATTAAATCTATATTTATTTTTGGTTTACCTATCCTCTCTTTTGTAGATTCTCTCAAATTTATGTAGAGGGGCCTATGAAGGTCGACATGAACATAACCAATTCATAATAAACATTTTTCACTTATCTTATCTTCAATAGGTGTCAAGTCCACCTTGCCCCTCTCTTTGACATAGCAGTTTTTAATGCTCTTGCTTTCTTGTAATTACTCATCCATCTCAATTACACTAATCTTATGAATATTTTGTCACTTAACTGTCAAACTTTCACTCTTACAAAGTATAGCTGGTTGGATAATCTTTTTTTAAAATCTTCTCATCACATTGATAGGCATCTTCTTGTTACAAAACTTTTGTCGCACTTTAACCATTTTGCCTTGATTCTGGGTTCACTTAATGTCATCCACTCTAGTGCAAGTAGCAATCCATCATCCTATCGACATTAGTTTTATGGATATTTTGCTACTTGATTGCCAAACATTCACTTTTATAATATAGCTAGTTGAATAATAATTTATTTTCTTCAACTTTTATAGGCATTTTTCTATTGCATAAAAATCATTTTGCGCTTGTTCATTTTTGCCATCCTGACTTGATTATATGATTAATGTTTTCATTACTGTGGATAATAGACTTTATTATAATGTATTTGAAGTTCTTGCATTATAGGACTTTTGTTCCACCTAGTCTCATAGCGATATCACTCATTTCTTTAAGGTCATCAAATCTATAAAGCATATACTGTCTTACTTATACTTAATTTGCATCCCATTGTATTCATGTTATTCCTGCAAGATTCCAACTTCTAATTAATTCTTTCATGAGTCTTGTCTATTTTGTACATCTTCAGAAAAACGCATGCACTATGGAATCTCTTTTGTGGGAATCACAGAGTTGGTTTTTACCAGATTTACTTGATGTTAATTAAAAATTTAAATTTGAGTTGATTTGGGGTGATTGAAGGCTGAATGGGTTGATTGATGAATTATAGATTAGTCTGATGCTGATCTGATTTAGTTGAAGAATCTGAGTTGATTGGGGAAGATGTAGATTAATCTTATTTATTTGATTTTTATATTTTCTTTACGTGGCCTAATTGTTTTTCATAATGTTTGTTTGTATATTATGAAATTTTCAAATTTCTTTGTAATGAGGTTTTTATATAAATAGTTTCCTATTGCGATATTCTAAATTATGAATAAGTGTTAGAAGTTGAATTAAGGGACGAAAACAATATATGAATACATTGGTAGGTTCAAAGACTTATTTGACAAATAGTTTTGAGAATATTAGTATTATTATAATTAAACTCTTAACTGGTTTTAGAAAGGACATGCATGATGAGTTGTATTGGCATTGGATTAATGCACTTGGAGTGATTTATCAGAAAACTCAAGGTTACGAGGAAGCTCAGAAATCAAAATCAGAGATGGTTATATCACCGTGAGTGTTCTGCCTACTATTTTGAGACCTATGCACCAGTTCCTACTTATGAAGGAAGACTCAATAGGGTGCCTTATAGATACTTTTGTTTATTTTACCATTTTACCTCTTTTAAGGGAGGACAAGATTAGGTATCCCATTGAGGCTTCCATGATTCTTGAGGAAAAGAACACACATTTTTTACCTATCTCAATTTATATAGAAGATCCTAAGATGACAAAAGAATATGAAAAGTATAGGGATGATATTAATGCAAACATTGATGAAAAAATAATCTTACATGCTCCATTTCTTGAAGGTAATTTTTAAAGGTTACTTGTATGAATGGTTTTTATAATATTATGGAGCATGGTGATTTGAAAGTCCAATAATATAGAATACATTGAAATGGTTGTTACTCCTGATCATGATGAATATGTTATATTAAATTTGGTTTAGGCATATTTTTTTATAGTTTGTTAGGATAATGACATATCTGAGCTTGTTTCTTGCAAGAAACGCCCTTCTGAGAGAGAGTCACTTAGGAAGAAGTATAACAATAAGAAAAAATATACAAAAGAAGAAGAAAGAATGACGTATTGGGCATGAACAAGATTAGGTTTTCATTAAGGTATCAAGAAATTGGTCTGTCAAGTTACAAGAAGCACTCATCTTAAAGTGAGTTACTGAAGACAAGAAAAAAAGAGCTTTGAGCATGGACACGATTAGGTCTTCATTGAGGCATCCAAAGGTTGGTTTGTGAAGTTTTCCAATTATTAGCATACGCATTTATGACACTGCTACTTTCTATTTACTGATAATTACACTGAGCCAGTCAGTAGGTAGGATTTAGGCCTTAGTATTGAGTCAGATTTATATGCATATAATTTTTTTTTTCATTGCATATTAGTGAGTTTTTTGAGTCGAGTTTACATTTGCATTTTCATTCACAACATCAAGAGATAAATAAAGTTAATGAAAGTAGTACATATTGGTTCAAGAATTTCTGAAAATACTTATGAGATAACTTGAGTTAATTACTAACTCATGAAGAACTCTTGTTTAAGATTGTGAATGAGATTGAGTTGATTGCGTAAGTTTTGTGTTTATACTAGATTTTGGGATTAACGACACTTTCAGTATATAAGATTTAGTATTTTTTAGGACCTAATAGTAAGGCCTAGTGAAGTTTAAGCACATTCATTTTTTAATTAATTTATACCTAAGTGCCTACCAGCCAAATTCACTTTAAATAAAGAGTAAATCAAATAATTTTTTAATGATACTTATTTTGGTAGAGATATATTCTTTTTTAAGGTGATTTGGAGATATAGAGGGGCCATCATAGATTTACTTGATCCTTTAGACATATTGATTGAATGTATTACATAGGACTATACACAAGCTCGACTTGTTTATTTGAAGATACAAATTAATTTGATATAGTGGAGATAAACATGGGCTAAATTGAGCTATAGTTAATTGAATCTCAGTGAGGTACACATTAGCAAAGTTGATCATTACTTGATGGGGTTGAGTTCCTCCTACTCAAGGAGAATTGATAGTGACATCTTGTTAATTGACAGTCTAGATCAGATCATGTGCCTTGATCTTGATAGATGATGTGGATTATTCGTATTTTATTTTATTTTATTATTTAAAGAGTTTGTATGGAGTTTGAATTAGTTAAATCCATATGAATTTTATTTAATTAGTGTAGTTTGTTTAGCCCCATATGGCTTACTTTTATTTAGGACGGAATTAACTCTCTTTAAATAGATATTATACTTGAACATTTGAATTAACCTTTGATGAATAAAAGTTTGCGTTTGTGTGCAATTTAGCTTTGGAATCAATTAGGGTAAGAGATTCAGAAATATATTGATATCCTAGAAGGCTAGAGTAAGGAAATTTTTTGTGAGAAATTTTTAAATCCTACTTATTTTATTTTGTGAGGAAGAAAATCTAAAAAAAAGAGACATTCTCTTTCTTGAAACCCTAGCTGTCTCGGCCTCCATCTTTTCTCCATTGGCCTTGCCATTCTTTGAATTTTTGCCTGTTCGTGTCACTGCCTTGCTACTATCATCATCACATACATGAAGATCCAACGTGCTTGCTGACTACAGTTTTTGAACCTTATAGGTGTTCAATGGAAACTTCTTCCCATGAAGCATTTGCGATCAAACCTCACTGAACGTTGATGTACCTCAATTCTAGTTACGCATCATAGTACAACCAAGCGTCAACAGTGAAATGCATCCACAAAGAACAAAGAATCTCTTATTCAGGGTTTGATCCCATGAACTTGAAGTGTCGTGAGCCACCTTAAGTAACAGAAGTCCTAGTCAAAGCCCAATAATCAATATAAAGGCCATGTTTGGTTGGTGACTATTTTGGCTATGACTATGGCATCGAGAATGAGCTGATGAACCCTCCCCCCTCTCCCCTCATCCTTGTAGCTTATAGTAAGGGTGGTCTTTTACCAAACGACTTATTAGCAGATTTATAGATCATTTTGGAATGACATATGTGTCACATATTCTGGATCAAGTGAAGACTTTGGGTTTCCAACAAGCCACTGCTATGTTTATTCCTAATAATCCTTTTAACAGTGCCTTTTAAGGGATGATTAGTTCAAGATGCTGAACAATAAAATTTTCTTTTAGAGAAAGACCATCATTATGGGAATAAAAATGAAGATCTTCTCTTTCCTTCATACTACCGATACATTTGAACCCTCTCCTTTATGCCAATTGTTAGGATCTACCAATCAATGAAATTGACTACTCGTATAATCTTCATGTTAAATGAGATAACCCACTCGGCAATAGACCACTAATGATAGCCAATGTGTATTATCTTTCGTAGCTATAAGGGTAGCGATGTCGCCAAATAGCTTCCAACCATTTAAAAATAATAGTAATATTAAAAAATTATTTTGATCTCATCATATACAAGCTTCAATATAAAAAATGCCTTCACTCACATCCTACTCAATTCTGAAAGCATCAGTCAACTTTATTTCATTTTCTTCGCAAATATAACTAATTAATTTTATTTCTCAAGATGCATATATTTTGATAAAAGCCATTTTTTTAAATTTTTTTCCTCTAACTAGACAGAGCCTTAAGGGCCTATTTCTGATTTACCGTTCTTCGTAAAGATTGTGATGGGAAAAGAGTGTAATTGTGCATTAGCATAATGTTAAACTACTGTGAATTTAGTCAAAGAACGTTGACCTTGATTCCTTTGGACATCATCCACATGAAGCTGCAAATGAAGGAAATCCATTTCAAAGCAATAGCCGGGAATAGCATACAACCCTAATTGATTCACTCCATTTTGACTTATATTGATGGCTCCAATCTCATCAAATTCTATTGATTAAGGTATAAATTCTCATTTGTCAATAATTAATGGCTTTTTTTTGTAAAACAAATAATGGTTGATTGAATTACAATTGTAAATACGTATTATTTTGATTTGTTGATTTGTTGATTTGTTAAGTTTTTTTTTTTTTGGAAAAATTACTATTGTTAGTAAATTCTAACAACTAAAATTTATTTGTGACATTCTATATTTGATTTATTGAATCATAATAGATTTCTTTAATTCAACTCAGTAAATTCTTATTTATTAACAATCCAAATGAATTTGAAATTTAAATTTGCTTAAATTGCGGGATTGAAATTTACTCAAATCAAGAAATTGTTGCATGTATTTTGTATAATTTACTATTTAAATTTACTGATCTTAAATTCAGATATTGTTGGTATTTTGTCTTAAATCTGATTCGGTATCAGAGCATATCATCTCTATTTGTCCCACACAAACATTATGTGCAACATTGCCTTGCGTTGTCATTCACACACATGGAGCTTGTGATCCCTTTGGCAATGGCTCCCTTTGTATGCCATGCATCTGTGCCTTCCTATCATTGACTCCAATGCTCTTTGCCAGCATCAATGCCCATGTCCCAAGCTACTCCCCTAGCTCGCGGTGCTGCACTATGTACTAATCTATTCGAACCCACGTCTAATAGTTGAGTGGCCATGTGCTAGTCGCAATGCTTGACCACATCCTATCTTGACTAGGTCCCGATTAGTTTTGTATTGAGACCCTGTGATTCTTGGTCTTTCTCTATGAAACCTAGGAACAATGCTTCTTGGGTTCGCCCTAGTTTGGGCCTATGGCTGAGCTTGCCTGATTCAAAACCTTAGTTTAACATAGTTATTGGATTGATGTAAAATTCTTTTCCATTTCAAATTATCTGTTAACATTTGAATTTAGCTAAAATATGTCATCTGAATTATTTAGCTTAACTCTAATTGTGGGATCTTGAATTTAATCAAGGGATATTACTATTAGACTTAAGTTTCAGAGATTTTATTTCAGAATCCTAGATCTCATATGTTGAAATGTTATTGAATTTTTTAATTTAATGAGAATTTTTATTATCAATACTCCTTCTTTTGAGTAAACTCTCTGGTCCTCGAGGTGTACATCCTATGGATATCTTCTGTGCAAGAATACAGTTGTCTACAATCTGCCTACCTGGAACAAATGCACCCTGTTCTGTTGCTATAAGTGGCTTAATATCCTTCTTCAACCTATTTACCATAACCTTCACTGTGACCTTCTAGATAGAAGTACCGAGGCTAATGGGTCGGAATTGCTTAGGATGCTTAGGATTGCTAATTTTAGGGACTAAAATAACTCGTGTCCTTCCAACTATGGGGCATGACCCCTGTGCTGAAGGCATGCTGTACAACTCTCATAACTTCCTTTCCCACTGCTAACCAGTAAGCCCTTAGAAAGGAGCCAGTAATGCCATCAATGCTTGATGCCTTATTGTTGGACAAAGAGAAAACTGCCTGTTTGATTTCCTCTCTAGACACTTGTCTGCTCAACTGCATAGCCACATATGTTGACACAATCTCTTTGGGCTGAACTTTATCTGGTACCTGTCTGACCTCTTCCTTGGAGCTTCACTTTCTACCGAAGAAGTCCATCATGGGGAAAAAGGTTCCTCCCTCTGTAGTGGTGCTCTCTCTCGAGTCACCAGTGATAGCCTAGATCCAATTCTAGCACTTCCTTCCTGTAGCAACTCTATGGAAGAAGGTCATGTTCTAATCCCCCTTTGCAAGCCATTAGACCTTAGCCCTTTACCTTTACCATGCTTCTGCATGTGTGCTACAGTGTTATGGTAAGTGGTAAGGTAAGAAGCTCATCATGCTCAGCCTAGGACAAACCTTCATAAATAGCCTCTTTCTTTTGTAAAGCGAGTATGGACTGCTCTAGCTCTTTGGTTTGTACCATAAGGTCTCTGCTTGCTCTAATTCTTGAGGGCTCTCAATGATCTTGTCATCTTTTTATTGAGCATACAAACTTGACCACCCCTAAATTGCTGTCGCCAAGCATCTCTCACAATTTTGAAGTACTCGTCATAGGTAAACCAAACATCCTCAAATTTGAGGGCACCCTGTGATTTGAGAATTTGCAATCCTCAATGGAGGAGTAAAGGGGCAATGATCAGAGGTAATGGATGCTAGATGGGTAATAGAAGCACCTAGTAATTGATCTCACAATGGAATTGTGCAGCACATGATTGAGTCTCACCCACATCCGCTTATTTCCCTCCTTGTTATTGCACCAAGTGAAATGAGGCCCTATGAGCCAACATCTTGTAAATTTATCCTTTGCATAAAGTCAAGGAAGTCTCTGGAGCTTATAGTATGTCAAAAAGGTTTTTCTCTTCTCTTATCCTCCTGCCCCACAATACAATTGAAGTCACTACCTAACAATAAGGGCATCTCCTGGTCAATGAAGGGCTCAGCGGCTGTCCACATCTCTCTCTTCGAGTATAATCATCGTTCGAAGCATAAACCTTGCCAACATGACACTTTTGCCCTCTAATTGTAGTCCTCCACAAGGATACACTAAGTATGCTCCAACATAGTCTGGATGGATATTTGGTTTCTGTCTGAACATAGCCATTGGATCTACCTTGAGAGGGGATAAAAATGAAGCTCCACCTCTTGCCCATTAACCAATCAATATATTTTCTATGTACAATAGAGATCTTTTTCTCAATCAAAAACAAAAGACGTGGATTATACTCTTTGATAATAGTAGAAAAGTGGTTTTGAGAAGTGGTTTTAGCCGTTCCTCGGCAGCTCCAGTAAAGGGCTTTATCCATCAAAGAGTGGCACCCCTTCCTTCCTTCAATCTCCCTGGTGGCTAACATCTTGGTCTTTCCTTTTCCTTTTCCTTTTGCTGCTAGGCTGCTTAATAGGTTGATCTAACTCGAAGGAATCTAGGATATCAACCTCCGTCCTGGATTTGGACTTCTTATGCTTCTTGTTGAAAGAAATGTTCTGATTTTCCAGCATGGTGCTGCCACTTTCTAACAAAATCTGCTTTGTAGTGGGTGGGATTCCAGCAGAAAAAATTACACGTTCACCTTCCTTGGGTTGTGTAGATGAATTTTCATGTAGTGTTTGTCCCAAACGGTCACTTGACGAAGGAGATATGCCCTGCGCACTTTTTCCAGCAATTTCCGCAACAGCATCTTCATTTGAAATTTGCATTAAATTTGCTTTTTTCTTGCCCAAGAGCACCCCATCACCATCTCTGTTGGATTGTGATGAACTTTCATATATAGCTTGCCCCGCTTGGTTGCAAAACTGATTGGGAATGGGTTGAGAAACCAATTGCTGTCGGTGAATTCCAGGGTTGTGAATTCAAAAACTGTATTTTTCTGTTTTAGCAGCCACCTGGTTGCATGAGCAATCTATTTGGACTGAGCATGGCCCTGAACTACAACATTTATTCTCTGAGATTGCTCCTTGCCAATTGCACCAACTCCCTGATGATACCTTCAGAGCCCCGTATTGTCTAGCTTTTAGTCCCCCTTTGTCCTGCCATCTTCTTCTATTGGATGCTAAAGTCCATAGCCCCAGCCCTCCCGCTTGACTCTCCCCAAAGCTTTTTGTTGGTCCTTATTTCATTGCCACCCAGAGGAGATTGCTTTTGATCTTTCAATGAACTAGGGCAATGAGTGTTTTGGTGGCCAACCCTCCCACAAGCAAAGCAAAGAGATGAGATTCCTTCATATTCAAAATATTGATAGTGCCTTCTCGCCATTCTTTGAATCCATGTCCCTGGTTGCAAGGGTTTCTTCGAGTCAAATTTGACACAAACTTGAGCAAAGAGCCCATTAGACCTCTTGGCTGTGACATGGTCTTCCATAATGAGAATACTAGCCTTTGTAGCAATCATGGCAAGTGTCTTTTGTCCCCAAAACTCAATAGGTAGCCCTGGAAACCTCACCCATAGGTGTGTCGCAGTAATAGCACTTATTGAGGCTCTGAAAGCCGGAGTTTGTTTTGAGTTGCCTATAGCAGCATGTCGGCCATTGCTTAATTGATTTCCCTGCATGAAAATGTGGCCCACTCAGCCTCCAACATGTCCATACCCATCCAAATTCACATCCAACATATTTGCATCATTTAGAGAATTAAAATGATTACTAGATTCAGCCTTCTGCCAAACCAACGAGTGTTTAGAATTCATATCGTGGGGGTGGGATTCCATCAACTTCTCCATTTCCGCAGCCGCTTGTCAACTGCACCACCAAATGGATTGAATTTTGGTCGAGATTCTCTAGGCTGCTAAGTGTAGCAAGGGAGGCCTGCTGCTGTTGGAGCAATTTGGAGGTAGAATCTAGCGATGACGGGCCATCTTGTCTGAAGTACATCTTCCTTTCCCTTTTCACTCCTCTATCGTTGTTATTTTGGATCAAATTTTCCTCGCTTGCTCTCCTTCGCTCATAGTTTCCACTATTGTTTCTTGCTGTTAGTCAGCAATATGGAGTAGGAAATTGTTGCAATCTTCATGTCCTGCAAGCTGGTTTTCCATCTCCATGGCTTTGGAGGGATTACTGCCTCTCTCACATGATTTTCACCCTCTTCTTCCACTTCCACTTTCAGCTCTGAATCATCCATGTATCTCTCTCGCACTCCGTTATTCACCTAGAAGAAGCCGTCGTTAAATCCTCAAGCAATGCGTCTGGCAGCCTTGCGCTCTGCTCGACAAAGAGAACTACTAGCTAGTAGCCACCATTTGTTCAAAATTTGCTTATCACTTTACCTATTATTATGACTTTTTCCTTCCTGTATAGATCATCCATATATTTGGCTCTTCCAAAACAACATTCTTAACATCCTTCTTAGCTATTTTATAGTTTTTATAAGCCTTATTTTATTACCATTTTAAAAGCTATTTGTACCATTCTTTTTTTTTTTTTAATTTCTTTATTCGACATCGTCTCTTCGTCTCGTTGTTCATTACTTTTCCACCCTCCATTTATGCCTTTTGCGACTCTTTTAATTTTACCAACCACCTTAGCCCACATGATATTTGCTTCAGTATCAAGTTTGCGCTTACCCTCATCGAGTATTTGTCCTTGAACCACTTTATTTTTTTAACCTCTTCATTACACTACTGTCTCTTTGTCATTAGTTATATTGTCATTTGAGTCTCCAAGGACATCTATTGCAGCTCTCAACGTTATTGGTCATCTCAGCTCACATGACACTTGCTCATAGTATCAAGTTTCGACTTAGCCTCATTAAGTAATGTCTTCTTCAGAGCATTCAGGTTTTCTCCTTTTAGGTTCCACCTTCGAGTAATTAATTGTCAAATTGCTCTTCTACTCCATCTTTGAAATTTGATATTTAATATTGCTTGTCTATGTTGAGTGGTTAGAGTTTTTTTTGGGACAACTTTGCTGTCCTTACATAAGTTTTTATCTGCTCTTGTTATACGAAAGTAGTCAATTTGACTATTATCATACTCACTTTTGTAGATAATTATATGAGATTTCCTTTAAATCAGTTATTTGCTATGATCAAACTATAAGCTAAAGCAAAATTTAGAATGTTTTCTCTTTCTTCATTCCAAAACCTAATCATTCCCATCAATTACTTTCTCAAATGACTTTGCTACGTCATATATGTCCATTTAGGTCTCTTTTGATGAAAATCCTATCCTCATTACATATCCCTTGAATAATCTCCTTAATGTCATCCCAAAACTAACACTAATATTTTTCATTAAATTCAATTATGAAGCATAAGCATTGATGTCATTAACAATTTCTGCACCAAGAACTAATAGAACAACAATAACAATAATAACCATCAAACCTTTATCCCACTAAATGGAGTTGGTTATATGAATTTTTATTTTTATTATACTCTATCAAATAATAAGTCCTCATTTGTCTCTAAATATGTGAGATTTTTTTGATGGTTTTTTGTCATGTCTTATTTCGTCTTCCTCTTCCTTTTTTTATATAGGCAAAATTTAATAACTCAACTCTTCTTACTGGAGCTTCCATCGGCCTACGATTTACATATCTAAACATCTTAATTGACTCTCCTTGAGTTTATCCTTAACTAAAGTTACCCCTTCTCGCTGATATACTCATTTTTTATCCTCTCTTTTTGTGTATACCCACTCATCCACCTTAGCATCTTCTTCTCTGCGACACTTATGTTACTTGTGTGTTTTTGCTTTATGACCAGCATTGTGTACCCTATAGCATTGCTAGTCTTACAACTGTTCTATAGAATTTACCTTTCTTTAAGTTTAAGTGAAATTTTTTTATCACACAACACACTAAAAGCATTTCTCCACTTTAACTATCTTGCTTGAATTCTGTTGATAACATCCCATTTATTTCACCATTATTTTGTATAATTGATTCAAGGTATTTAAATCGTTTATTCTTTCTAATAACGTAATCATCAATTATCATTTCACTAATATAAGTACTTCCATTTTGACTAAATTTGTACTTTATATATTCTATCTTTAATCTGTTATGACGAAAGTTTTATATTCTAAGGTATTTCTCTATAACTTGAGTTTTGCCTTAATCCCCTTCTTTAGTCTTATCAATAAGAAGAATATCATTTGTGAAAAGCATTCAAAAATGTATTGTTTCTTGGATATGTCCAGTCAGGGTCGTCATAACTAATGCAAAAAGATAGAAGCTTAAAGCTAAGCCTTAGTGTAATTTAACAGTAATTAGAAAAGTCTTAGTGAAATCAGTTTGTGTTTGAACACAAGTAACAACCTCTTTATACATGTGTTTGATAACTTGAATATAAATAGTACAAACTCTTTTTTTTTCTAAAACTTTCTAAAACACTTCATTTGAAATTTTATTATAAGCTTTTTCGGATCAATGAAAATCAAATGCATATTTTCTTTTCTCCCTAAACTTTTTCATTAAACCCCTCAATAAATGAATAACTTTCATAGTGGATATACCAGATATAAAACTAAACTGGTTATGAGACACTCTAATATTACAACATAATCTCTGTTCGATTATCTTTTCCTAAAGTTTTAAAATATAGCTCATTAATTTAATACATTTACAATTGACACAATCTTGTATATCATTTTTATTTTTGTAATAGATACAAGAACTAATAGAACTAATTTTACTGAAATGATTCTTTCGCCATATTCTCTTAACCTTCTCTAAATTATCCTTTTGGCTCGTATCTATAATAATATCTACTCTTTTTTCTATTTTTTTAAGCCTATGTACCATAGTTTATATTCTAAATTTTCAATTTTCTAACCTTCTCATCTGTCTATTTTGTTTCACTTAGTTCACCCATGTTGATTCTTCTCTCACACAGTATTTATCTACTCTATCATCTTTTTGTTAATGAGCTAATTTTTTAACTGTTGAACACGCAATTTTACCTCATTGATTAGCTTATTTACCCGCTCCGGTCCTTTGAAGCGCAACAATTCTTCTCTATTTAACACCTTTTCTATTTTATGCTCGTGGTCACCCATCCACTCCACGCCTCCTTCCTGTGCGTGGGGCTCTTTTGCTGATTATCAGTATCTTTGATATCTCTGGAAGACTATGAAGCACGAGTACGATACGGCAATACGGATACGATACGATACGAATACGACGATACGCCAAACTTAAAAAAAGTAGGATACGGATACGTCAGGATACGGCTGTTATATTTATGTATAATACATCATATTCTCATATTTAAGATATAAATTTATGGTAGATTATACTAGCTTATACATTTTGTTGTTATNGCATATAATTGAAAAGAACATAGATAATGTAACATAAACTCATATATACTAATCCAGTTAAAGTAGATATATGCTCTCCTCTCTCTGAGTGTTAACTAAATAAATAAACAAAATAAAAAAGATTAAAGTTCTATCGTTTTCATAATATGAGTTTGATTAAAGTAAAAAGAAAGTGATCGGTGTCTAACAGAAGTAAAGATAGTATGGTTGATATAGAAAAACTAAATAATACAGTTGCTTGCAAATACCAAATTCTTTTTCTATTGCTGAAACACTAGCGTGCATTAAGCATTTTGTAATCTCAATTGTGTGAGTTCAGTATATCTCTCAATCTTATTATTTGAGTCTATGCATGAGTTGTGTTTTATGTATAATATATTTTTTATTTTTTATCGTGTAGGCCAAACCAACTGTTTCAATATTTTTTTCTTTAATTAGAAGTATCGAAAAGTATCAGGCAAGTATTGGGCAAGTATCGGGCAAGTATCGGGCAAGTATCGGGCGAGTATCAGATTTTTAAAAATTAAAAATAAAAATCGATACGCCATGTGGCGTATCAGATACGTATCGGTGGAGTATCGTATCCGTATCGGTATCCGATACGGATACGATACGGATACGTTAGGCTCCACGAAGTATCGATGCTTCATAGCTGGAAGACTTCTAATTGAATCTTTAGTTATTCAAATAATGTATATACGTGCAAATAAATGAAAGGCTAACCCAATCAAGCTATTTCTTAAACTTGTCATACCAAGCTGTCATAGTTGTTATTGTTTGTTCTCCAAGATGATAATTTTTTTAATTAAATTCAATATTTGAGGATTTATACTAAACGATTATACTTTTTAGAAACTAAAAATTACAGCTGTGGGAGTTGAACTCATAGAAACACAATCTGGAGATATTCGGTGGTGCTTGGATTTCAGAGACATGGATTCCCCTGCTATCATCCTGCTTGCGGAGAAGTATGGAAAGAGAGGTACTGAACAGGAAGGTTTTTTACTTAGTCCCTTGTACGGAAGAAAGTGCAAAGCTTTTGCAGCTGGCTCTGGTTCCTCTAATTCCGCAATTATATCGTATCTTGTATGTTTTCTCCCTCCTTTTTGATACATTCTCAACATGAGCATACTTTTTGATGTTTAAGTATTAATTTCTGCAGAACTGTATATGCCATTTTTTGTTAACCCTGATGCTTGGGCTTATTTTCAGACTAAAACTGCAAGATCTTCAGTTGGATTATTACTGTCTGTTGACAGTTCTCAATCACTAACAATTTCAGAATTTGGTAAATTAAGGGGTAAGTTAATCTACTTGAATTAGGAGCATTTTTATGGATTTTCTTCTTCTCAAAGTCCATGTTGTTATGAGCATTTTGAATATATGTATGATTTGTAAACCACTGTAAGTCATCTTTGCTTGTTTCTCTAGCTTTGTTGTTCATATATAAATCGTGCATTTTTTCATCAAATCCCATTACCTTCTTATGATTAATGGATTTGTCATTGTCACCTTTTTACTTCATTGTGGAAAACACAAAAATGTATTTATTTGCTTTTTTTGAGGAATATATGTAAGTGTGATTAAATTTTGATGGATTTGAAACTGTAACTTGAGGCATATCTTCGCTTCTCTAGCAGCATAGTTAAGCTAAACTCAAAGTACTTGTTTATTGGGCATTTTTTCCTTTTCGGGTTGTGTACAGTTGAACAAAAATGAACTTTTTGTCTTTAATCTAACCACAGTCGAGCTTAATTGGATTGGTTTGCCAAAGTAGGCCCGGCAATGTACTTCAAAGAGTAGTGACTATATACCTTTTTGAGGAAAAATGTTTCTTTTATTTTTTAAACAATGTGAAATCAAGAAGAATCCTACAATACTATATCTGGGAAGGGGGTCATGGGTTTCATGCTTGAAAATTGTGGCATTTCCCAAGTAATTCATCCAATGAATTTAATGTATTCACTTTTTGTTCTATCCAAAAAAAAAGTATTCACTTTGTTGTCGGACATCTCGTTGTTGAGTTCAATTTTAAATTGTCAGAAGTTTAGAAATATGGATTGATTAGCACTTGCTCTGTTTGGTGCGAGGACCAAAATCAGAACCAAAATAGTACTAGTTTAAAAAAGAACAATAATAATAATAAATAAATTTTTAATTATTCTACGTAAGTTCTAATATAAAAAAATATTATTTTACTTCACATACTCAATAGTTTTAATAAAAATATTTACTTTATTTCACATCCTAGACCAAAATATTCAAAACGAGTATTTTGGTCTAGGATGTAAAATAAAGTTAATTTTTTTATTGAAAATTATTGAGTATGTGAAATAAAATAATATTTTTTTATATTAGAATTTGTGTAGAATGATTAAAAAAATTATTTATTATTATTATTGTTATTTTTTAAATTTGTACCATTTTGGTCCTGATTTTGGTCCTCGCGCCAAACAGAGCTAAGTGTGTTATTTCCTAAAAAAGTAACAATGGCTCTTGATGTAAGTTCATTTTTACCTTTCAAATGACAATCTGAACAAAAATATCTTAAAAATTTTCTTCATTGGCTTTTGTGTCTTGCGTTATTCTTTTTCCGTAATCCACGCCTTCAATTCAGATAGATCACTATTTTATTCATGAATAACTCTAGTCCCATCATGTCAATTTTAATTTTATGGCATTAGAATGCTAATTTCCTCAATAGCTCGTGCTAACTGCAGCCAAGCAAGCAGTTGGAGAAGAAGAAACCCCA
The DNA here is from genome assembly GCA_019297695.1 of Apostasia ramifera. Classification (NCBI taxonomy): domain Eukaryota; kingdom Viridiplantae; phylum Streptophyta; class Magnoliopsida; order Asparagales; family Orchidaceae; genus Apostasia; species Apostasia ramifera. Next base: position 144,714 of record JAEMOT010000672.1, read on the forward strand.
CAGGGAGAATGGTCTGTGACAAGGTTGCGAACTGGTGCTCATGGTACTGCCAATGTAATGGGCTTAAGTATAGGAGTTGGACCCAAAGGTGGGCTTGGAGATCATGGGGATTCTGTGTCACGTCAACTTGTCCTTACTAAGGTTTCACTTATTGAAAGGCGCCCTGACAATTATGAGGTATTGAGCACTTAACTTTGTAGAAGGCTATCAACTTGATTAGAGTTTCCATCCTTTGATGACAATATTTATGTAGATATTAATTCTGAGCAGTAAGAAAATAGGTTTTCTTTTTGCTAGTTTTACTTTGTTGACGATCAAAACACTTTTAGATCTTCTTTCCAGATATATCTTTAATCTAAACTGAGTCTATTGCTGTGCTTTTAGCCAAAGTATAAATTATTATTAACTGCATAAAGAGCATAGCTTATATATTTGCTTTGATATTTGTTTACCTGGTTTAAGGTTGAGAATATTAATATGGGCAATTCCACATGAAGCTCGATGTTCGCCTGTGAAGGACTCATGTTTAACTATTTCAGAATCAAATGGATTAGTTGAGTTGTTGGTGTTGTTGCTATCATATTTCGGTTTTACCTAAAAACAAGTATGTTTACAAGTGCTTGCATAACTAGGATTGATCAAGAAAATCCACTAAGTTGCCTAGCTTCATCCAAATCACCCCACCAAAATATTATAAGAGGGCTTTCCAATTGTGGAAGGCCCAACCACATTATACTCGAATGAGGCATGACCCTAAAGAGATTGGCATGAGGACAAGAGCTCGAGGACAAACCTAGGGAGCCCCGAAGACCTACCTTGAGGAGCATTCCTTAAGATGGAACAAATAGAATGACATTGCCTGATATACAAGAATTTGCCTGACATACTCTTCCTCTTGAGATGATTTGTCATTGAACTCATCTTGTTGCTCTAAGATTTGGTTTTGATGTTCTGCATCGAATCAACCTTTTAAACAAGTTAACATGCACAACATTAAATGTGAAAGACTACTCTGATGATCGCCGATAATTCTTCTTGTTAAAGAGAATGATGACTTTGAGGAGATCGTGGATGCTTGTGCTGCAAAGACGTCACGTGCTATGGAGGCCAATGCGGGAAATTGTTTCGAGTAGGCATTCCATTAATCCAAGTTATAGTTATCATCAAGCTAGATTTGCAAATCTAGCTAAAATTGTAGCTCATTTAGGTTTGTTGAGGTGGGGTGATCTTCGAGCTCGCCGATGATTCCGATCTTGTTGCAACTATTGTTTTAAGCCTTTTTGTTGCTCCCTTTAGAGAGCTCTTAAACCTTTCTTGAGCACTAATAGAAGACTCCTTTAAATATCTCTCGCTATCTATCTCTGTAATATAAAGAAAATATTTCTTAAAGTTGACGATAACCTGACCCTTTCTGGGAGTCTATAGTTTTTGATCTACCTTCAAGAAGTTAGTGTACTTATAGAAAAAAGTATTAGCTGAAACTTCTTTTTGATCTGGATCTAATAAAGAGCCAAAAATATAAATAAGCAAAATATTTTTCTAATATTTTTTCAATTTAACTTTTATTTCAATTACGAAAAGATGCAAATCAGGATATTATCTAAATTCTAAAAATATTTCAACAACAACAACAACCAAGCCTTAATCCCACTAGGTGAGGTCGGCTATATGAATCCTTTGTTTCCATTAAGCTCTATTAGTTATCAAATTCTTATCTAAATCTAAGTAACTAAGATCACTCTTTATAATTTCTTGTCATGTCTTCTTTGTACATGGGTAAAATCCAATAACTCCATATCTAAAAATATTTCAAATATTTAATATTCACATGTTAAAAAAGAAGTTGGAGAATAACATGAAACTATTTTTGTTGTATTTTTAAATATTTTTAACAAATCTGTAGTAGCTTGACTAAATTGGCAATCCTTATCTGATAATTATAAACTTTCATTTGTAGTGATATAAAAATTTGTAATTAAATTTTTATAAAGTAAAACTAATTTAAGAAGATGATGAAGAGAGTTTTCTTAACTAGTAACAGGAAGGTATTAAAGTTCATGCTACTAACTAAACAAGTTCGTTTTCATTCTCACCTATAATTTGAATTTTTTATTATTTTATAATTTTTTTATTTTTCAATCGATTCAGGATTTACTGAAAATGTAGTTAAAATACAAATATTAATAATGTGACATGCACACTTAACATAAAAAATAATACCATTTAAAATTGTAGACAAAGAAATTTTTAAATAATTAATTGCCAATGTATTGTTAGATGCGTTATTAAAAGTAATAAAAAGTAATTTATCTTCAAGTTTAAAAAGTCTAATTATAGTTAAAATAGATCAAATAATAGTGTGCCCTTTGTATGACTCTTCAAGTGCATGCAATGATAAAATTTTCTTTTGCAATTCCCAACCTTCATCATCTAATGACAAGTTATAATTAGGTAACTATTATCATTTGGGCTAGTCCAAATATCTGAAGTTAAACTAACACAATAATTTAAATTTGTTAAATGTTGAATCAAAGCGCTTGATTTTCCTTATATAATTTCATACACTCTCATTTTAGTGTTGTCATGTAATTTTTTGATAAGCTAGCTTTAAGTAATTGCACCCAAAATCTAAATACCATAATTTTCACAATGTGTGAATGGTAACTCAGTTGAAATTACATACATGACCGAATTCTATCTAGATTTTTCATTTGAAAAACTAAAATGTGAATTTATCTGGGTTTTGGTGCCCTCCACTTGAGTTGACTGCATAGTATCTTGATCAAATTTGTAAGACTTTACTAGATGTTTCTTAATGGCGCCCGTCCCACTCCCAGAACCTCCAGTTTTATAAGAAATTACATTCTTACAAAGCTTGCATACAACCATTACTAGATTTAGTTTATTCGGATCGGTGGCAACAATATCAAAAGATTCACATACCTTGCTTCTTTTCGTACGAGTTGCTCCGGATGCTATGGAGGTGGTGGCGGTCTTTGTAGACGCAGAAGGAATAGAAGATGGTGCACCTTGTGTTGCCTCCGTTGGAGGATTCATTGCTAGGTCCAACATTACCACTTCCTCCATAGTTTTCGAATTGGGAATTCATCCGTTATCAGATTCATGAGCACTACAAGCACCATGAGCAACACATCGAGGAGCAATTAAAAAATGAGTTTAGACTTTAGAATTTAAAGAGATGTGAAATTAGAGTAATGGAGGGATAGAAATTAGTTGAGTGAGAGAGGGTTAGTTATAGAGCAAGGCTGTTAATTTAATTAAATTTAAAAAATACTAATAAAGGAGTGCTAGTCGTTGGCCAACCGGTTCTTGAACTAGTTTTGGACTTATTCCGGAATTGGTTTTCAGTAGAATCGTTCCGGTTTGGTAGATGACCCTTATTCGTGAGAACCTTGAATACTCATCAAAAAGAAGACCGATGGATGTCCTTTCCTTCCATCCATCTTGTTTTGCTATTGATTGATAATCGATTTGACATTCTATAAAGTTGTGCAAGCTGTAATTGTTTGCTGAGGTTGTGCAGGCTGTTACTGGTAAACATGCAATGATGCTATATTTTTTTGGTCTAACGTTATCATTTGAATTATCTTTTCATTTTAGTCTGACTTTCCCATCATGACTAAATGGGGAATTCTTAAGTACTCCATACTTTAGAGATGCATTTTCATTATATTTATCATATGTGCTACTGATTAATTCAAAGTGCAATGATGTTGTGCAGGCTGTTATTGTTCGACCATTATTTACCGTTAGTTCTCTTGTTCGATTTGCTGAAGAGCCTCAGATGTTTGCTGTGGAATTCAATGATGGTTGCCCCATACATGTATGATTCAACTGTCCATATTCATCTCTTGTGATGAGGAATGTTTTGATAATGTGCCTCTTTCTTTATTTCAGGTTTATGCAAGTACATCACGTGACAGCTTGCTTGCAGCAGTACGAGATGTTCTTCAGACTGAAGTAGGTTAATACTTTTACTGCCTAAAATGCCAGTTCCATGTGTTTGTACCAATTATTGGACGTTCCTGTTATATTCCGCATTTGCTTTTTTCTTAGTAACTTCACCTTCTGTCTTGTCTTTCGTCATCCAATTCATTTTTGACATTTGTAGGGACAGTATCCTGTTTCGGTGTTACCAAGGTTGACTATGCCTGGTCACCGGATTGATCCTCCGTGTGGAAGGGTCTATCTACAGATGCAAATTCATCTTGGTCCCCATCGTCATGTTGTTGATAATGACACTGCATCAATGCATATTAAGCATTTAGTTGCAGCTGCTAAAGATGCTGTAACTGAAGGAGGTTCGGTTCCTGGGTCAAGAGCAAAGTTGTGGCGGCGGATAAGGGAATTTAATGCATGCATACCTTACAGTGGAGTGCCTCCTACTATTGAAGCGCCTGAAGTAGTGCTCATGGCTTTAATCACCATGCTTCCAGCAACTCCAAATCTTCCTCCAGAGGCCCCACCACCTCCACCTCCATCCCCAAAAGCAGCTGCAACTGTGATGGGTTTCATTGCATGCTTGCGAAGGTTACTTGCTTCAAGAAATGCAGCTTCGCATGTGATGTCATTTCCTGCAGCTGTTGGGAGAATAATGGGTTTACTAAGAAATGGGTCTGAAGGCGTGGCTGCTGAAGCTGCAGGGCTTGTTGCTATGCTTATTGGTGGTGGTCCTGGTGATACTACTTTACTGATGGACTCCAAAGGAGAACAGCATGCCACTTATATGCATACTAAGTCAGTTTTATTTGCCCATCAACATTATGTTACTATCCTGGTGAATAGGTTGAGACCACCCTCTGTTTCAGCATTGTTATCAATGGCAGTTGTAGAAGTTCTTGAAGCCATGCTTTGTGAACCACATGGTGAAACAACACAGCATGCTACTTTTGTAGAGTTACTTCGACAAGTTGCTGGTTTAAAGCGCCGCTTATTTGCCCTGTTTGGTCACCCTGCTGAAAGTGTCAGGGAGACGGTTGCCGTCATCATGCGTACAATTGCAGAGGAAGATGCGATTGCTGCAGAGTCCATGCGAGATGCAGCTTTGAGGGATGGTGCTCTCCTGAGGCACTTGCTTCATGCTTTCTTTCTTCCTGCTAGTGAGAGACGTGATGTGAGCAGACAACTTGTAGCCCTCTGGGCAGATTCTTATCAACCTGCTCTTGATTTGCTGTCAAGAGTTCTTCCTCCAGGCCTTGTTGCCTACCTGCATACACGATCTGATGGAATGTTGGAAAGTTCACAAAATCAATATAATGAGGATGCACCATTTGCTAGAAGGAGACAAAGACGCATACTTCAGCAGAGAAGGGGCCGTTTTGTGAGGGGTACAACTTCGAATGACAACATTACATCTAGCAGTGCTCAAGAGGGAAATTTGGGAAAACAGACAGTGATCAGCGCCTTTGAAGGGACAGAGAATTATCAAAAAACTGCACAAGAGCCTAATTCTCTTCATTTTCCAGCTTACACTGTACCAGGTGGAAACTTGGCGAGTGAATCTTCCTACACAGGAATCCCACTGACTACACCGACCATAAATATGCCTTACAGTTATAACAAATTTCCCAATAGCAGCATAAACCAGTTGTCAAATTCATATCAGCTGGACTTAACTGAATCTGATGCCAGTGAGGTTGACACTTTAAATCCTGATCTGCCTGCTCCTGCTCAGGTGGTTGTTGAGAGCACTCCTGTGGGATCTGGTAGGTTGCTGCTTAACTGGTTTGAATTTTGGAAGGCATTTAGTCTAGATCACAATCGGGCAGACTTAATTTGGAATGAACGTACCAGGCAGGAGCTAAGGGAAGCTTTACAACTTGAAGTTCATAAGCTAGATGTTGAGAAGGAGCGAACAGAAGACATTGTGCCAGGGGCACTGAACAAGTGTAATGTGGAACATGAAAATTTACCTAAAATATCTTGGAATTATGTGGAGTTTTCAGTTGGTTATACCAGTTTATCAAAAGAAGTTTGTGTTGGTCAATATTATCTGAGGTTGCTACTGGAAAGCAGTACCACCTGTCGCGCTCAGGATTTTCCTCTGCGTGATCCAGTTGCATTTTTTAGAGCATTGTATCATCGTTTTTTATGTGATGCTGACATAGGGCTTACTGTGGATGGTGCGGTTCCTGATGAGCTAGGCTCATCAGATGACTGGTGTGACATGCGCAGATTGGATGGTTTTGGTGGAGGAGATGGGTCTTCAGTTCGAGAGCTTTGTGCTAGAGCAATGGCTATTGTGTATGAGCAGCACTGTAATGCCATAGGCCCTTTTGACGGCACAGCTCATATGACTGTTTTGTTGGATAGGACAGACGATCGTGCATTGAGGCATCGGCTACTACTTCTATTAAAGGTATAGTTGGAATCTTTATTTAAATTATATGAGATTTTTTACTTCTTTTCCTTGTGTGTTGGCCAATGAAATGTCATTCCACACATCAAGGGTAATCTGCATTCGACTTATGGCTTAAAGCTTGAGTTTGTTTTTCAAGGTTTGTACGTTGGCACCAAATAGTGTTCGTATTTACTTAATGAGGATTTGTTAATTGATGGTATAATGAAAAAGGAGGATTCATGTTGTTGACCCTACCTAGTGGGATAAAGGCTTGGGTGGTGGTGTTGTATATACTTAATGGCTGATTAGTGGCATATCATGTGCCTTTTGATGGTACCATTTTAGGCTGTGGTGGGGCACGACATCGGACCGTCGATTTATTCCAGGCAGGGTCTAACACTCGACGTCCGAGATCTCACCACGTGGCGTCGATCTGGATGGAGGATTGATATCTGCAGATTTGGTAGCAGACACGATTGGTGGTTGATCAGCGGATTGAAAATCCCCATTTAAATCAATTTATTGATTTGAATGGGAATATTCCAAATTTTGGGCTGATCTCGTTCATTTTCTTCTATTTTTAGATATTCGAATTTGGCATATTGTAATCAGTTTTTATTTCCGCATTTATTTTTGCAATTTGAATTTCGATTGTAATCGCCTATATAAGGGCAAGAACTAGTGCTGTTTGTTTTAATCTTGGAATGAAATTGTTTTGAGTTTGAATATTGTGTGTTATATCCCGGTGAAGGGAAATGTTGGGGCCTTGGGTGAAAATCCCTAAATATCTTAAAGAAATTTAAAGTATTTTCCCAATTTTTCTCGCCTTTTAAAACACTATTTCAGCTCAACAAAATCCAGGCCCTTTGATGTAATTTTTCAGCCCTAATATTTAATTTTCTTTTCTTCCTCTCTGCCGGCTCGGGAGAATCGCTCGCGCGTCGCCCACTGTTGCTCCGCCTGCACCGCCCGTCTCGCCTCCGCCGCCTGCCGGCTCGCCGGCCACCGGTTAGCGACG
>JAEMOT010000672.1:152144-210977 GCA_019297695.1 Apostasia ramifera
GCTCTAGCTCGGTTTGATCTCGCCGCACCCGTACCTGCCCTGTTTGCCGCCGCCGTCGACGCTGCCTCCCTTCCCTTACTCTGTCACCTCCTCACTGCCCGCTCAGCTTAGGAGATTCTGCCTCGCCGTTCGTCCGCCTCGGCACCATCAGCTTTGGGTCGCCTTGATTCGTCCCCCGTGGTGTTGGAATCTCGACTTGAGGTAAAGCTGAACATCAACTGAATATTTCGAATATCTTGTGAGATCTTGTAGTGGCGTCTGCTATTGAGACTGCTTGATTTGCTCACTTGTGTGACTTGAACATTACTGTGCGATTAAATTGCTGTTGAGTAATATTTTATTGTGAGAACCCCCTTTACCGCGTACCCTGGCTCTGATTGTTGAGATATAGTTGCCTAAAATTATTTAGTAAATTTATTAAATATTATTTGAGCTTGTTTCTAGATATTTAAAATTGACTCGCTTCATGGATTTATAGTTTTTTGGTTATTACATGATTACTATTAGAGACATTCCTGAACCAATTTATGCTCATCCGCTAAAATTATTTATTGATCTCTAATTTGGATTACATCTTGCATATTGTCCCGCATCACTATGTAGCATTTTTCAGAGGTTTAGTACTTTTGAAAGATACACAAGAGTGTATGGTACTTTTTTGCATTGATTTTGCTAACGTAGTTTAACAGGATATTTTTTTAAGGGCGCATAGTGATCCAAGACATTGTTATAGTTGGGCATATAAACCAGGCTTTTATCCTTTTTTTTATTTGTCACCTATGCATTTGTTTAGCACAGTCTGGAAGTTGGTGGGACCATGCCTAAGCTCAAAGCATGAACTGATGTCCTGGACATTTAATGAACTATGAATAACTCAGATATTAGCACCAGATGTACAAGGGGTACTTTTTTCATATGCTATCATTCTTGATTTTGGGCTGTTGGTCTGAAAATATTTTATACAGTGAAGTTAACCTAGTCTCAAATAAGAGAAAAAAAAAAAAAGAGATCCGCTTACCAATTGCCTTGTACTGGTAATTGCTTCTTATTGATCTTCAGAAAAGAAGTTGATAACTATGGCCATTTGCTGATATAAGGTGCAGCACTTTGTGTTTCCTTCCAATCACATTTGCATTGTGTTTGGTGTCTGATTCTGTTTGAGTCTTTATTCCTTTATTTCCTATGATACCGGAATTTGCTTATCATTATTTTGTAATTTTACCAATGATGAAGATAAGGACAACCTAATAGTTTTTGTTATTGTGACTGAACTATTTTTTTTTTTGATAGCAACTAAGCTATGCATTACTTGTACTACGTGGTGGCTATGTGCTTTTTTTTGGTTCTTCCTTGAGTGATAGCGTATCTTTCACAATCATGATGTTGGTAAGGTTGCTATGCCTTCTATACCTTTTTCCTAGCTTCAGTTCTCCATCTTTTTTTTAACACTATAGTGAACATTTGAGCCTCCTTGGTTGTACCTGTTTTATTCTTTTTTTTATTAAAGTTCCTGATTTATTCTTGATTTGACTGTTTGTATCTACTCGTTATTTGAGTGTAGGTCTTGATGAAGGTCCTTCACAATGTTGAAGCTTGTGTGTTGGTTGGAGGATGTGTCTTAGCTGTTGATCTTCTGACTGTAGCACATGAAGCTTCTGAAAGGACATCAATACCCCTGCAGTCAAATTTGATTGCAGCAACTGCTTTCATGGAACCGTTGAAGGAGTGGATGTATATTGACAAGGATGGTGCACAAATTGGACCCTTTGAGAAAGATGTAGTCAGAAGGCTTTGGTCAAAGAAATCCATTGATTGGACTACTAGATTTTGGGCTTCTGGTATGGTTGATTGGAAGAAGTTGCGCGACATACGTGAAATGCGCTGGGCATTGGCTGCACGTGTTCCTGTATTAACTCCAGTTCAGGTATCTTACACAGAGGTCTAGCAGTAGTTTGGCTGTTTCTCATGAAAATAGTATATGTCTAGCAATTCTATTTTAATTCAATTGCATCATCATTGACAACGTAGGCTTATTTTTCAATCTGCAGTGATATCCAAAATAGTGTCATTGGTGATACGTTGATATGGGAAGCTTAGACAATGGTTATAAGTCAAATGCTCAAACGCAGATTACACTTTAAGTTGTGGGAAAAAATAACTAAGACATAAGTGTGAATAAATCTGCTAATTGAATGGTCAATAGTGTGAGTATAAGTAACAAAAGTAGTAATCTAAGGCCGAAACATAAGCAGACAAAGAAACATTAAGAAAAGTGTCTGACTGAAACCTTTTTCATATTGTAACAATTCCTTACATCCTGCACTAGCATTAATGGCTAGAAATATAATGTACAATATACAATTAGAAAACATCCACCATTTACATATTCAATAGAAGGGATAGTTACATATATGCCACTAAAATTTAGTTATTTTATATATTTGACACCCATATCTTTAATATGACATATTAGCCACTAAAATCATATGACAATTACATCCCATGTACAACTCATACAATAAAATTATAGATAATAAAGGTTGAAATTTTTATATGATTTTAATAGCTAATATGTAATATTAAAGATTTTTATATTAAATATATAAAATAATTAGAGTTTAGTGGAGTTTAGCAGAATATCTTCCATAATTTTTTTTTCCTTTGATAAGAAATATCTTATATAATATTTTTTTTGTTTAGAAGAATATTTCCATAATGTTGAATAACCTTTAGTTGAAATAATTTTTCGTCTGTCCTATAGCAAATGTACTCTACTATATAATAGCATGACAATCTTGGTGTAAACCAATAATCAAGTTTTTTATCTAAAATGACACGTAAGGAAGTTTAAGTTTTCTTGACTTTGAATGTCACTCATATTTTAATTAATTTGAAGTCGATGCAATTTTCTTGTTACTCATTGTCAATTCTCACGTCTTTTTAATTAGTTTGATGTCTAATTGTTTCTCTTGTAACTCAAAGTTAACTTTTTCGCAATAAAATTGATTCGACTTATAATCAACTCAACATATTGATTAACATGCATATTCAGTCTTTTCTAGTTTGTAGGTTAATTTTCTTAACATATATATACATATGCTATGGTGCGTATACATTTGAGGTATGAATGTATGAATATACAAATAATACATGTAAACTTAATTGGTATTTACATGCATGCCACCTAAAACTTTAAATATTACACTTTTTTTTAAATACATCATACATGTCAACCCACAATTCAAATTTTATGAAGATAATGGCATGTAGATAATATTTAAAGTTTTGGGTGGCATGTAGACAATTATCCCAAATGTAATTTATATTATCGTATGAACTATACATAATATGTTCAATAACTATTTAAATCATGAAATAACTTTGATAGTTAAGCTCAATTCAACTCGAAAGTCGACTCATAGTAGAATACCCTTTAATTGACTTGACACAAGCTTGCCTCAATTTTGACTCTTAACCTCCCTATTCATTATCATAAGAACTTAGTAGTACATATCGCTCGTAAACTTAATAAGCAAATTTAACATTAAGAGAAAATATGAAAATGAAATAAATCATTATAATTTTTAGTATTCACTAATCTTGATATTTTGAATGCAATTATGAAGTAATAGGGTGTTTGGAATGTGGTTAAGATTAACTTTTAATTTTGATAGTTTTTGCTTAATTCTTGAATAGTTCAAGGATAATTGTTTATTACTATTGATTTTTGGACTTAGCTTGCCCAAGATTGGTTTAAGCTTAGCTTGAGTGCTTAACCCCATCCATGACGGTGATGACTTTCCAGAATATATGAAAGTACACTTATGGCTAGAATTGGTTGCTCACTTTCATAAATGCATGTTATCAAATTGTACAAGTTAATTTGTACATTGGCGATCACCCTATGCCTTCATTACCTGGTTTAGCTGGATGACTCAACTTTGTTTCTTCTGTCTACAATGCCACACATCCTAGAACTTCATTTACACATTTTTGTTGGACTCCATCTTGGTAACAAATATTTTTCATTTCAACATGGAAGGCATTATAAATGCATAATTTGTCAGACCTCCTTGGGAAGTAGATGGATGTATGCGGCAGTACCACTGCATGGGGAGGGTGTATTCAGTGTTGCTAGGTCATTCTTAGTGAAACTATACATTTTACCATGGTTTACCTTGTAGGAACTGTTTAATTAACTTTATTTAATGGCCAACTTATCTAGATTGAGTATAACTTTAATGTTAGTCTAATTATATTCTTATGAGCCAAATTTTAAATGTTAGTCATTCAGACAATTCATCTTAGAGTGCTGTGAACCAAACCTGCTGATGACTTACGTGTTGTATTATGTATGTCATGCTTGAACATTATTGAGATCTCAACCAAGCACCCTGCATATTCAGGTGGGAGAGACTGCTTTATCTGTCCTACATAGCATGGTGTCCGCACATTCTGATCTTGATGATGCTGGAGAGATTGTTACTCCAACACCTAGAGTAAAACGTATTCTTTCAAGTCCACGATGCCTTCCGCATGTTGCTCAGGTGGCTTTTAACTTCTCACTTTTTTGTGATGTGCATTTGACATCGATTTATAATCTAGGGCTTATCAACTTCATCTTACTCTGTTTGGTAGGTGGGCATTTTACAAATCTTACCGTGTGCATTACTTTAAGAAAGTTATTGGGAATTTTCTTTGTCAAAACATTTTCACTGGTCAATCAATTTTGTTTGGCATTTTCTAGTAGCAGCAAGAATGCTTAATGTGGTGTTGCTGAGTCCCAAGTCTCAAATAAGAAATGCAGAAGGTTGTATAAGTAGTCAATAGTTAGCGTAAAATTTGTCAAACAAACATGACATAAATTCCTTAAGAAATTGCGCTAAAGCTAGAGAGGTTTCTTAAAGTGATATGTTGTATGGCTTGAATACAATGAAAAGTGTGCAAGAGCTGCTATATCACCTCTCGGGTGTAGTAATAAGTGAGCAAGAATTATGGCATCATGGACCGATATAGATAAAAAAAGCTAGTTCAAGGCACTAGAATAAAATTAAAAACTTAGAATATAGGCACCCTAATAGGCAAGTTAATGGAGTTAATAGATGTTATAGTTTATAAAATGATTAATATTTTGTACCTTCAGGAAACGAAATGAGTTAGGGAAAAAATCAAAGAAATTAATAGCTTAGGTTTTAAACTTTGGTACTCTGGTAAAAATAAAACTAGAAATTGAGTCATATAATTTTAGAAAATAGTTTGAAAGATTAGTAGTATAAGTTAAGAGGAATGAAGATAGAATTATAGCTTTAAAAATTATTATCAATGGGATGACTATTAACATTGTAAGTGTATATGCCCCTAAGTAGGTTTAAGTGCAAGTATAAGGAAAAAGTTTTGAAATTATTTAAAAGAGTTATGCAAGGGTTGACTCGAGATAAGAGTATTTATTGGAGAAGATCTAAATAAATATATTGGAAGCATTGCTGGTGAATGTAAATAGCATTCATAGTTGGTATGGTTTTGAGAAGACTAATGAGAAAGGTAAAATTATTTTGTAATTTTTTTAGCATTCATAGTTGGTATGGTTTCAAGAACTCAGATTGATTATTTTTTTATAAGGAAACGAGATCGCTTAGATTGTAAAGATTGTAAAGCCATTCTAAGTGAATGTTTGACTGATTAATGATTTTAGATTTCGAGATAAAGTATTGGAAAAGAAATAATAAGTCAAAATTCTATCCTCGGACTCGATGGTGAAATTTAAAAAATGAGAACAAATGTATATTTAAGAAGAATGTTCTAGAACTTGGGAAATAGAACATTAACAGGGAAACTGATCTTATGTGGTTGACAGTTACTGTATTCGTAAGGTGATGAAGGATGTGTTGGAGAATCCAAAGGAATGATTCCAAATAATAAAGATACTTGGTAGTGGAAAAATGATGGACAAGAAAAATATAGGGAGAAAATTTATTATAGAGATTGGTTTAAAAACAAAAATAAGGATAAGTGAGAGAAATATAAACTGGCTCTACGAGAATCTAAGAAAGCAGTAGGCAATGCAAAAAATATGGCTCTTGAGGATTTATATAAGAAGCTAGACACCAAAGAAGGAGAAAAACAATTATATAAGATTGCCAAAGTAAGAGATAGAAAAACTAAAGATTTAATTGAAGTAAATTGTATTAAAGATGAAGATCAAAAAGTATTTTTCATGGAAGAAGATATCAAAGATAGATGGATGAGTTACTTTCAACACCTTTTCAATGAAGGTTGTGAAAATTCAATTGATCTTACGGAATTCAGCACCCCAAAAGAAAGTAAAAATTACTCTTACATCTGATGTATTAGTAAAGCTGAAGTTTGAAAAATTTTAAAGAAGATAAAACATAAAAAAGCAGTAGGACCAGATAACATCTCAGTAGATGAAGGAGTTTTTTGGCTCACTAGATTGTTTAATATGATTTTGACGACTAAAAGGATGCCAAATGAATGGAAAAAGAGCATATTAGTACCTATTTATAAGAATAAAGGCGATGTACAAAATTGTGCCAATTATAAAGGAATTAAATTAATGAGTCATACTTTAAAACTTTGGGAGAGGGTGATTGAACAAAGATTACGCTATAATACTAAGGTATCAGAGAATCAGTTTGGTTTTATGCCAGGTAGATCTAATATAGAAGCCATTCATTTATTAAGAAGTTTAATGGAGAAATTTAAAGAGAGAAAGGAAAATCTACATTTGATTTTTATTGATTTGAAAAAAGCTTATGATAAAGTCTCAAGAGAAGTACTTTGGAGAGTTTTAGAAAAGAAAGAGATTTGCACTGCTTATATTCAAGTTATTAAAGACGTGTATGAAGGAGCTATTACCTGTGTTCAGACACAAGATGGTTTAACTAAGGATTTTTCTATTACAGTTGGATTATACTAAGGCTCGACTTTAAGTCCGTATCTTTTTGCTTTGATTATGGAAGTCATGACTGGACATATCCAAGATGAAGTGCCTTGGTGTATGCTCTTCGCAGATGATATTGTCCTTGTTGAGAAAACTAAAGAGGGAGCTAAAGCGAAACTAGAGCTTTGGAGGAATGCTCTAGAATCTAAAGATTTTCATCTTAGTAGATCAAAAATTGAATATATGGAGTGCACATTTAGTCAAAAAAGAAATACTTATATTGGAGATGTGACAATTAGTGATCAAATTGTCAAGAAGAATGAGCGCTTTAGATACCTTGGATCAATCATACAAAATGATAATGAAATAGATAATGACGTTATTAGCAGGATTCAAGCAGGATGGGTAAAATAGAGAAATGCTTCTGGTGTGTTGTGCGATAGAAAAATTTCATCCAAAATCAAGGGTAAATTTTATAAAACTGTAGTAAGATTAGCGATGATATATGGTACTGAATGCTGGCCTGTAAAGAAGAAACATACAAATAAAATAAATGTTGCAGATATGAGGATGCTAAGGCGGATGTGTGGATATACACAAAAAGATTGAATGAGAAATGAGTATATCCGAAAGAAAGTCGGTGTTGCACCAATTGAGGATAAACTTAGAAAAAGTCGGCTTAGATGGTTTGGACATCTAAATCGTAGGCTGATTGAAGCTCCAGTTAGAAAAGTTGAGTTATTGGATTTTGCCCATGTATAAGAGGAAAAGGGAGACCAAAAAAGACATGACAAGAAACTATAAGGAGTGATCTTAGTTACTTAGACTTAGATAAGAATTTGATAACTGATAGAGCGCAATGGAACAAAGGATTCATGTAACCGACCCCACCTAGTGGGATTAAGGCTTGGTTGTTATATGATTTTCTGACTGCTAATACTTTATTTAAGAAAAATGATGAGCATATTATCACTTATAAGAATGAGTTTTCAAGAATGCAAATTGGTTATTTATATATTAAAAATATGATCGCTTGAATTGTAAAGAGTATAAGGTCACCAAGTGACTGCTTGACTACCCGATATCAATTAATGATCTTAGATTTTAAGATAAAGAGCTAGAAAAAATAGTGAATCGAAACAATGCCCTTAGATTTGATGGTAAAATCTAAATAATGAGAATAAATTGTGTATTGTGTGAGAAAAATTGCACTCAGACTTAAAGGTATATTTTATAGAACAATTATAAACAAATGAGAAATGAGTTTATCCACGAGAAGGTTGGAGTACTCTCAATTAAGGATGGGCTCAGAGGACCGGCTTAGATGGTTTGGATGTATAAATCGTAGGCTGATAGAAACTCCAGTAAGGAAAGTTGAATTATTGGATTTTACACATATAAGAAGACGAAGAGGGAATGAGAAATGAGTATATCCGAAAGAAAGTTGGTGTTGCACCAATTGAGGATAAACTTAGAGAAAGTCGGCTTTAAATGGTTTGAACATCTAAATCATAGGCCAATTGAAGCTCCAGTTAGAAAATTTGAGTTACTGGATTTTGCCCATGTACAAAGAGGAAGAGGGAGACCAAAGAAGACATGGCAAGAAACTATAAGGAGTGATCTTAGTTACTTAAACTTAGATAAGAATTTAGTAACTGATAGAGCGCAATGGAAACAAAGGATTCATGTAGCCGACCCCACCTAGTGGGATTAAGGCTTGGTTGTTGTTGTTGTTGTTGTAAGAAGACGAAGAGGAATGCCAAAACAGACACGATAAAAAATGATAAGTGATGATCTTACATACTTGGAGCTTCATAAGGATTTGTTATTTGATAGAATATAATGAAAACAAAGGATTGATGTAGCCGACTCCACCTAATGAGATAAAGGCTTAGTGATGGTGGTTGTTGTAGCAGCAAGAATGCTTATTTGATATGTTGTTACGAACATTATCCTTATTTTTCCTTATAATTGACATTTCATTTTGAAATTTACAGTCACTTTGTTTAAATTTTACTCTCCACATTCTACATATGTAAAGTTTTGTTGTTATTTTCCCTAGTCTTTATCCTGTAAGATATAGGATTGGATTTGATTACAACACTAAACTGCGCATGCTTATTCAATATGGGGCTGATTAAATGTGTTTGATACTGCAAATTGAGTATATTGGGCAGTGTCGAACAATTAAGGGCATTACATGATAATTATGGTGGCATATTCATGTAAAACAGATTAAGGGAAGGTGCGTAAATAGATTCAGTATGAAATTGTAATAATTATAAATTAACATCAAATGCAGCTCTCCATGGGAGTCAATGATGAATAAGAACTATTAATCCCAGATATGTGGGACAAAGTTGAAGATGATGATGCCTATTCTACATGAAGTTTTATACTTCACGTTTGTATTTGCCATTTATCATATTTGCAGAATTCCATTGATACCTGGTCCAAATTCTCTCATAAGATGTGATGTGTTGGTTTAGCTTGGTTAAATTTAACCTGCTTAAAGTTAACTTTTGATAAGATATTTTTGTTTTGAAATTTCTAAAAGATTTGAATTAAAGGTTGTTTTATTTTGAGATGTGTGTAGGATATAAAATAATATTAGGTTTTATTTTAAAATTTGTGTAAGATGTAAAATAAAATTGGTTTTGATGTTAGAATTTGTGTATGATTTGAATTGTTGTTAGGTTAATATTAAACTTTGTCTATGATGTGATCTATAAGGTTAATTTTAACCAAAGTTAAAGTTAATCTTGGCAAGTAACTTAGGGATTTTTGATTTTACTACATAACACTTATGGAAGGGCTGTCGCTGGCACTTAAGCATCATAATTGTAACTTCTCTATGTATTTTAGGCTTTACTGACGAGAGAACCAAGCATTGTTGATGGTGCTGCATCTCTGCTAAAAGCTATTGTAACTAGAAATCCCAAAGCAATGGTTCGACTCTATAGTACAGGAGCATTTTACTTTGCACTTGCATATCCTGGTTCTAACCTTAATTCTATTGCACAACTCTTCTCGATAACACATGTCCATCAAGCATTTCATGGCGGGGAGGAGGCAGCGGTGTCTTCGTCCTTGCCCTTGGCAAAGAGAAGCGTGCTTGGGGGCCTTCTTCCTGAATCGTTGTTGTATGTTTTGGAACGTAGTGGACCTTCTGCCTTTGCTGCAGCAATGGTTTCAGACTCTGATACCCCTGAGATCATCTGGACACATAAAATGCGGGCAGAGCATCTTATTCGGCAGGTATATTATAGGCTATTAAAAGATGTTTTTTAGTTTTTCATTTTAATATTCTGCTTTTTTTTGTAAATGATACTTTTTAATCTCACGTGCTCTTATTTTGTGTCCGACAGGTTTTGCAGCACCTTGGAGATTTCCCTCAGAAATTATCGCAGCATTGCCATTCATTATATGATTATGCTCCCATGCCTCCAGTCACATACCCAGAGCTGAAGGATGAGATGTGGTGTCACCGTTATTACCTTCGGAATTTATGCGACGAGATAAGATTTCCTAATTGGCCTATTGTTGAACATGTAGAATTCTTACAGTCGCTATTGGCAATGTGGCGTGAAGAATTAACTAGACGGCCTATGGATCTTTCTGAGGAAGAAGCTTGCAGGATATTGGAGATATCTCTGGATGATATAACTGTAAATGAAAATGGTCTTAATAAGCAAGCTCCAGAATTGAAGGATGATAACCATTGTGCGGCACAGAAGATTGAAAATATTGATGAAGAGAAGCTTAAACGTCAATATAGAAAATTGGCAATAAAATATCACCCAGACAAAAACCCCGAAGGAAGAGAGAAATTTGTTGCTGTGCAGAAGGCCTATGAGCGTTTGCAGGTATTCTTTCCATCATTAGATGAATTTGGTTCCATCTATTTGATTTTTCTTCTCCCCAGTCGTAGACTTTTTAATAAATTTGGTTTCATCTGTTTGATTTTTCTTCACCCCAGTCGTAGACTTTTTAATAAATTTGGTTCCATCTGTTTGATTTTTCTTCACCCCACTCCTAGACTTTTTAATAATATAGAGGTGGTAATTTAAAAAAAAAAATCAGAGTGGCATCCTTAATAACATTACCTATCCTATTAGGCACATATAAGATTGAAGGCAAAAATTAGCTGTCTGGACAATGGGAGCTGATGTTGGCTGGTACCTTTATTGAATTTGGCATATGAGCTGTTGGCTGTTTCAAAGTGAAGTTCGGCTGTTAAATCCCATTTTCAGTTATAATGACCTCCAGATAATTGAAAATTGATTATTTTTAAATTCTTTACTTTCTGAGAATATGAATGGTAGGGATATAGATGAGCAATAAATTTGACGACTAGGATGATATCTCGTGCTGAATCAAAATTCAAATTCAAATTGATTAAGGCTAATTAGAGATTTTCATATTTGGTTTATACAGATTTGATTTAATTTGATTCAGGGCATATTTGAGAGATTTGAAGACTCGTCGTAATTGGAGCTGATTTTATTTATTGTAATAGAATTAATTTCATATTTCTTTAGATGTATTTGACACTTTATTTTTTGCATTTAGTATTGTATTTTCAAATTTTTTATGGGATCTCTCTATATAAAGTGGTCACCCAACATTGTATTAGAAGATTATTATTGATTAATGAAATGAGTTCAAAGTTTTCTCAATTCTTAGATCTAAGTTAAGGGGTCGATATTCCGGTAAAAGAAATAGTAGAGTTAACCTTAGGTGAGAATCTTTAAATTAATGGAGTTATCCACTATTTTTCTGTGTAGAATAAAAAAAATTCTTCCCTCAATCCCCAGCATTCACTCGACAGATTCTATTGCCTCCTCTCGTTCCGAGATCATCTCTGCCAACTAGCGTCATCACTGTGCAGCATCCCAACACTGGCAACTCCGCCTCCCACGGGCAACCGATGTCGCACTGTCCCTGCCTGCACATGTGCATGTCAGATATTCCAATTCGAGCTTGTCATAGTTCACAAATATCCTTGCGTCTTTTAAAGTTCCCTGCCTGTTAATTTTGTTAAGCGGCGCTATAAACCTCAGTTCTCTGCAGTTATTTTGAAATTTATATAATATTATGAGTGATATGATAAAACAAGTGTTGTTTTTTATGTGTTATCAAATATCTGTGTTTTGTTGGTGCCAATAATCTCATTCCTATTGTAAAGTGGTTGTGGAAGTTCATTCATTCTGCTAAATGCTGCTAAGAGTGACTGGTTTGCAATAGCACAGTTTTACTACGCACTTATAACTGATGGTAAATTATGATAAGCCTTCAGTAGTTAGCCATGAATTATTTTCATGAAGTCATCTTATTGGAAAATCTAGCAGATGATGTGAATATTTCTGTTTCTAAGTGCATTTGATGGCATCCCAAGCATACACCCTGCATGATTTCTGCAAGTTGTGCATCTTTCTTTTATGTGGTTTACTCAAATTTGTTTGCATGAGATGATGCATAGAGTTATAATTATTAAAGAATTTTGGGTGACAATGCTGTTATCCTATCACGTCTTGCCTCTTCATGCTATGACATCAACTCATATTTTACTTTACATGCCTGTAGGCCATCATGCAAGGACTGCAAGGCCCACAAGTTTGGAGGTTGCTGCTTTTGTTGAAAGGACAATGCATTCTGTATAGACGATATGGGGATGTCTTGGAACCGTTTAAATATGCTGGCTATCCTATGTTGCTTAATGCAGTCACTGTGGATGAGAATGATGGCAATTTCCTTTCAACTGACAGAGTTTCTCTTCTAATTGCAGCTTCAGAATTGATTTGGCTAACGTAAAATGCTTCATGTTCAAGTCACACCATTTGCCTATTGGCCATTTTGTAAATGGTGATCATTGTTGAATCTGACTGCATTATCATTTCTTATTTTTTTTTTCTCAGGTGTGCATCTTCTTCATTGAACGGTGAGGAACTAATCAGGGATGGTGGTATACCATTATTAGCAACTCTACTTTCTCGCTGTGTGGGTGTAGTGCAGCCAACAACTCCTGCTAATGAACCAGCAGCAGTCATTGTCACAAATGTGATGAGGACTTTTTCAGTCTTAAGCCAATTTGACAGTGCTAGGACTGAAATGCTGAAGTTTGGTGGTTTGATTGAGAATATAGTGCACTGTACCGAATTGGAGCTTGTTCCGCTAGCTGTTGATGCTGCCCTACAGACTGCAGCACATGTTGCTGTGTCAGCTGAAATGCAGAATGCTTTAATCAAAGCTGGTTTGTTATGGTATGTGGTTACTAATATCTGATTATATAAGTACCTGCACTCATGCATGGAAGACCTAGATTGAATTTGTATTAGAACTTAGAAGCTTATTTTGAATTAGCCTAATAATGCTAGAACAAACATTGTTCTTGATTATTTATTGTTATGGAATATATGTTCAGCTTGAAGCTGGTTTGTTTTCTGCATTCGTGTTTCCATCATCGATAGGCTTAGTTTGTTCCCTTGCGTTCTTGGCCCATGCTAATTTACTGCATTTCTGTGAATATTTCCTTTTGAATTACGAGTGAGAGTTATGGGTACTTTCTTTTTTTTGATCCATGGATAGGGAAGTAGCTTAGGGAGAAATTGAAGGTAGAGAGAATCTAGTGAGAAAATCATGCATCAGAATTCCACAAGTTTCATCATTGTTTTGTACAATAGTTTAACAACTTCATGTTTATTTATTTATTTTATATTTTCAGGTACCTATTACCTCTGTTATTTCAGTATGATTCTACTGCAGAGGAAAATGATACAGGCGAAACACATGGCGTAGGTGCTAGTGTGCAAATAGCTAAAAATCTTCATGCTGTCCGTGCAGCCCAGGCTCTTTCAAGGCTATGTGGGTTTAGTGGTGATGGAATGTTGACACCTTTTAATGAATCAGCTGCTAATGCACTTAGAGCTTTGCTAACTCCTAAACTTGCTAGCATGTTGAAGGCTCACGAGCATAAGGATCTTCTGTCAAATCTGAATGCTAATTTGGAGTCTCCTGAGGTAAAACTGTGTATATTCATATAATATATTTCTGCTGTACTTTGAAATTCTTGCCTTTGCCTTTTTTGGTTTTTATTTTGTACAATTTTTCTAAGGGATTTTTTTATGATAATAGTCATGATGTCAAATTCCCATTTAGCATGTGATTTGTTTACAGCTTACAGAACCTACTTTTGTATGGAAATATTGCTGAGCTGTTGAGAATCTCAGTTTCTGTGGACTATTCTGTAAATTATATCTCAATATTTCCCCATTGTTTGTAGATCAAATCTGCATGGTATTCTTTTTTCTCCGGTCAACTAGGTTGATCGGATTTGGGAATCAGTAAGATTACTTGCAACCTCGTCCATTTCATCTATGTTTCCCCTTGGAATATTTGACCACATGGGTCAGTATGGAAGAGACCTGTTGAGTCCATTCTTTTAAATCCTCATTTTTGTCACTTAGTTTCCATCTACAGTTTTCTAAAGCTTTGAGAATAGCGAAATATGAATTGAACATTTGACTGGCTGTATAAACTGCAGATGAATCCTCTTAAGGATGAAGTTAGTAGGTGTTACTAACTATATGGGAAATTGGTACAAATTGAGAACCATCAGTATATAATCAATAAAGACATCATTTTGCTGACCCCGATTGCCTTGTAAACCTATGGGGGAGAAGGGGACATGAGAGGGAGGATGGGACTGCTATTTGCGATGTATGATGAGGTAGAGAAGATAAGAGTGACATTGAAGTTGGTCATTGTTGATTTAGTAAAATATAGAATTTTAGATAATTTTCCTCTTATTGATGGGCAGGAATGGTTTTTTTGAAAGCAAGCATGGTCGCTGTAATATGGACTGTGCACATTCATTTTTTCTCACAAAGTGCATGATTGTATGTCAGATTTTATAAATAGGCATTAATGTTCCCGGACAAGCTTCTATTTGAATTCATGGCCATATTGGTTAGTGTAATGAGAATACTCTTAACAGAATGGTAATGACCTATGATCCTATTTTGTAAGTTTCATTTTGTATGCACCATGCATTTCATGGCTGCCACCTCTCTCTCTCTCTCTTAGAGAGAATGCATATGCAATGCATGATTGCCTGATTAAGATATTGTTTGCATGCATAAAGTGGATGCTCTATGCTGATGCAATCATACAAGTAAAACCTCTAAGCTTTTTCATATTATGTTACTCAATCTTCTTTTGTCATATTCTTTTTGTTTGAAGGGCTATTTTATGTAAAAGTAAATCTCATGAACTAAGTCTTACACTTTATGGTCCATCTTTAAATTTCTTTTATTCTGTGTGTTCTTAAAGCATGAACCATTGGAAAATAATTGTATTGGTTCCTTTGTGGACAGATTATTTGGAACTCTTTGACTCGATTAGAACTTCTTAAGTTCGTAGATCAGCAGCGTGCCAGTCAAGGCCCTGATGGTTCATATGATCTTAGCGAGTCACATTATTTTTCTTATCGTGCACTTTCTAAAGAACTACATGTTGGCAATGTGTATCTTAGGGTTTTTAATAATCAACCAGACTATGAGATAAGTGAACCGGAGGCCTTTTGTGTCAACCTTCTTAAATTCATATCAGATCTGCTTCATAATTTGAGTCTTTCAGACTCTTCTATTCCAAATAGGACTGCTCATAATAGTTCCCTTGAGGAGCCATTAGATGGGAATGGTGTTGTACATGGACGAAAGAATAAGGAAATTGCTGATGATTCCACATTGTCTTCGACTATAGAGGAGACACGAAAGGAAGAGAATCAATCAGTAAAGAACCTTAAAATTGGATTGATTGCCCTTCAGGTATGTCTTACGCTATTTAAGGTTTTGTTTTAGTTTCTGGTCAAATGTGTGCTATCATACAATTTCTATGGCAGAACATACTGACGAGCAATCCAAGTCTAGCTGCTGTGTTTTCTCAGAAGGAACGACTTGCACCTATGTTTGAGTGCCTTGCTGTTGAGTTTGCTACTGAGAATGACATCCCTCAAATTAGTCTTGCTGTATTGCTGTTGTTGACAACATATGCTCCTTGCTTGGAGGCAATGGTTGCAGAGCGGGCTTGCCTTATCCTTCTCTTACAGTTGCTTCATATCAATCCTGCATGTAGGGACGGAGCTCTTGCTGTGCTCTATTCTTTGGCAGGCACCCCTGAGCTTGCTTGGGCTGCAGCCAAGCATGGTGGAGTGGTGTATATTCTTGAACTTATTTTACCATTACAAGGTAAATGATAATCCTTGCCATTATTCTTTTCACATAGTTCAAAAAAAATAGAAGGAAAATTAAAGTTAGTGCTATGCTTACTAAATTTAGTGATCATCTCAAGATATGCACAAGAGCCTTCTCTTGGCTTTCTATTGTACTGATGCTCCTCATTTAATTCCTATTCTAAGAGGCTCTCAAGGAACTCCATCCTTCACTCTGAATTATCTGCAACTTACACTAGCTCTTTGTTTGTGTTAGATGAGCACTGCAGCTTCCAGCACAATATAAATTTCCTTGCCTGTTTTTTTTTTTGGTTTCTAGTCACTTACGGTTATTAAAATAAATGAGTGGTCATACTAGGGTTGATCACATAGAAATGGTTTTGTCAGGAAGAGGGAATGTTTTCCCTTTGGGTTATCTGGTCAACTATGGATACTAAGATGGATGAGTGGTCATCCTAAGGTGGACCACATAGCATTGGGAAGAGGATGGGTGTCATATAGAGGTGTCACGTTCAGACCAGTCCCATACATGTGAAAATCTTGGTTTGTGGACCTGTTATATTGTCATTAAGATTGGGTGTAGAGAATCATGACTCAAAATTTCAGGTTGTGTTTAGGTGTGGCTCAAAAAACCAAACTTGATCTGAAATAATGCTATATTCTCATATAGCTTGTTACGCTTAAATCTTTAGTCAACTTCTTATTTTGCAAGTCTTGTGACCTTGTAAAAGCAGACCTCACCTCCCCATCTTTGCCCTCTGTTCATCTACTTACCTCCATACATCCACAAAAGAAGACATAATTTCACTCCTCTCATCCCCTCCAGCAGTCTTCCGGTCCTCCATTAAGTCACCTCCTCTCTTATGGCACTTCCCCTTTCAGCCTTCATGAACGTGCTAATCCATACAACATTCAAAGGCACTGTTACTACTTCTTTGGTCATCAAGAGCTAATGCATGCTGTATGGTAGACCCTCATTTGTCTTCTGTTCCATGATAAAGATCTTTTTTTTTATGGAACGTGATAAAGATCTTTGATAATCCATATCATCACTAGGGTTAAGGCTTAAGCTGCATCTTGGATTCTTATGATATCTCTGAATTTCTCTAGATATCTTTCAAATGTGAGATGCTGATTTCGCTCCTTCAAATGCTTTCTGGCCTTTGTTACAGTTAAAAGTGTTTTTTGTAAAATCTCATTTTATCTGTTGAAGAAATGACATAATTGATATAATAATGAATGCTATGGCTTTATTGGATCTTAAGGCATTGCTTAGGGAGAGACTGAGGACTCAATTTTGGAAGGAACTGAAATCGGATTAATCTCTGTCTGTTTCAGGTTATAGAATTAAACTTAAGTTCAGCTTTAGGTTTGGTTTTAGTCGACACAATTCTGGTCAGTCAGCTATGGTCGTACACAAACCTAACCCATGAACTCAAAGCCAAGCGTGTGTTGTCCGCATTAGAAATTTATTATATTAGGAAGAGGGTGGATGTAACATGGTAGTACGTTTGGTTTGCCCTTTTCCATTTTGGATTGTAAATGCAAATGGATCAAAGGTATGATGGTAAAGTTTATTTGTTGCTATTGTGGCTATGTATTCGAACATTTTTGTTTGAAAGTTGTTGTGGCTATCTATTCAAGCATTTCTGAGGGTCGTTTCTAATTCCGTACATAATTGTTGGATAGATGCCATAACTCTCCACCCACCAAACCACAACCAAGTGTTTTTTCATATGCTTCCATTTCCCTTCCAGTATCTCCTTTGCTTATTAGGGTATCTCTAGTGTTCAGCTTTGACTTGTTTGCACTCAAGACTCTTCATCTCTAGCGTTCAGTTTGACTTGTTTGCACTCAAGACCATTGCCTAATAGATTTGATTCCTAATCTTATAGTTCTTCCTTGCATTGCTTGACCTTGTCCTCACTAGTTTTCCCCTTTTTTGCCCTGACTGTTTACCTCACTGTAAAGAGCTCGGGGGATCGTTTTGCAATCGAAAAACACACAATTCGCCAAGGAAAGGCAAGCTAAGATCATCAAGATATGTTGGAGAGGGCAAAATTCCAAATTCTAGGTTAAGATTGCTGAAAAAGGATTGCAGTATAGGGTGGTTAAGAAGGAAAACAGAAAAAAGAATGTTCTAGTTCAGTTGCACTGGGGTGCTGTAGATATGAGAGTGACAGAAAGACAAGAATCAGGGAGAATGAGTATAGCTTTTCTCTAGCCGATTTCTCTACTTTAGTAAAGTAATTTCCCTACTTCTTACTAAAAGTTTGTTAGTCTTAACTAAGCATGAGCCCTTTAGTTTCGATTGATTGCTAAACCTGCGTGCACATTTCACATCTTGAAGCCTAGACCCCTCACTTTTGTCTTTTGGAATGATTTGCTGATAAATGACGTCCTTGCAGAAGAAATACCTCTGCAGCAAAAGGCAGCTGCTGCTTCTCTATTGGGAAAGCTTATTGGACAGCCAATGCATGGACCTAGGGTGGCTATAACTCTAGCAAGGTTCCTACCAGATGGTTTAGTTTCTGTTATCAGAGATGGACCTGGAGAAGTTGTGATTGTCTCCCTTGAACAGACAACAGAAACTCCTGAACTTGTTTGGACTCCTGCTATGGCGGCTTCTCTTTCAGCACAGTTGTCAACAATGGCTGCTGATCTATATAGGGAACAGTTGAAATGCAGCGTTGTTGATTGGGATATACCTGAGCAAGCATCTGGCCAACATGTGATGAGAGATGAACCGCAGGTAAATAACTTTTTTGACAGTGTTTCTGACTGCTGTTGTGATCAATTTAGTTTGTTACTTGGCACTTCCTTTTCCTATAATGTAGGTTGGAGGTATCTATGTTAGGCTTTTCTTGAAGGATCCCAAGTTTCCCTTGAGGAATCCCAAACGTTTTCTGGAAGGGTTGTTGGATCAGTATGTTTCATCCGTTGCTGCTACACATTATGAAGCAAATGCAATTGAACCTGAGCTACCTTTGCTTCTTTCAGCCGCATTGGTTTCTTTGCTACGGGTCCATCCTACACTTGCAGATCATGTTGGTTATCTTGGATATGTTCCGAAACTTGTTACTGCAATGGCCTTTGAAGGACGGCGAGAAACAATGGCATCTGGAGAAGTGAAAACTGGACATGGTTCAAATGTTCTAAATGAAAATGAAGATGGACAATTAGAGCAAAGTGAACAGACACCCCAAGAACGCGTACGCCTTAGTTGTTTGCGTGTTTTACATCAACTGGCATCCAGCACTACATGTGCAGAGGCTATGGCTGCTACAAGTGCCGGAACTCCTCAGGTATGAAAAAGTATACATGAAAGCTATTGGCGCAATTGAAATATTCCCCTATGTGGATTATTGTCAAACTGATTATGTGGAGAATTAGCTAAGTTATGTTTTAGGATTTGCATAACGTATGAAAAAAACTGAATAAGCAAAAACTCCATTTAAGGTAAGCTGATTTCATGTTCTGTGAGGTTAATGCATAGGGATGGTACTCATGAAACTTCAACTGGATATTACATCTTCTGTTCACTGAAAAAAAAAATATATTTTGCTTGGACTGCATGCACTCAACTCAACAAAAAGCCGTTAATGTTGAAATCCATATGCAATTATCAGCTGCTTGCTACAAAAGACAATCAAATTTGTTAAAGGCCTGATCAAAGAACTTCCAGGTTTTAATGTTGTTATTTTTCTCTGGTTTCCAGGTGGTACCTTTGCTGATGAAAGCAATAGGGTGGCAGGGTGGTAGCATACTTGCATTGGAGACATTGAAACGTGTTGTCGTTGCAGGCAACCGAGCAAGAGATGCGCTAGTTGCTCAAGGGTTGAAGTAAGAATAGCTGTTGAAATTTTATTCTTTTTCTTTTCCCATTGAAGTAATTTTTGAAAGGAGAAAAAAACGTAGCCATTGTGGATCATTGCATTACTTTATAAGATTTTTCTCTTATGGGCTAGGCTAATTAGACTACGCTTTGAATTTTACTAAAAAATGAACTACCTTGTTATGTGGATTATGCAGATGTCATTATTGTAACAGAGGATACTCTTTATAGGAAAAAACTTTGTACCAAGTTTTTAATTAGAAAAGATGAAAGTTAATGATCATCAATTAATTAGTTGGCGTGAAAAGGTCATATCTTGTGTGATAATTTTGAATATCTTGTTTTCATTACGAAAAAAATGATGATTTGTACAAGAATATTACTGTACACGTACAAACCTCCTTTGATCAACCTTTACTGGGTGATTTGCTCCTCTTTCTGACACAGACAGGACAGGAACTAGTATTTTACCGGCTAGGACTCTTCGTCGAGTTCATGGAATATCCCCTTGATAGCTGAAGTGGAGAAGTGCGTGATGAAGGCATGCCTTAAATTTGTAGAACAAAAGTGGGATCCTTCCTTCCCTCAGCTTGAATAGGCATAATAAATCACCAAACAATAAACTTTAGTGCTAGAGAAATAAGAATGTTACCAGTGATGTAGAGTAAGACTTGAAATTGTCTTTGAAAGGCTCTATTCTTGATGTCCGATTGCATTAAATATGCCTTGAACTTAAATCTTGCATTGGCAATGTGGTTCATTTTTCTTCAAGCAACTTTTTTACTGCATGGAATTTTCTTTCCAAGATTTGACGGTCACATTTGATCCAACGGAGTCCTATCCATTTAGTCTTTGTTTTTAACTTCTAATGTTTTTAACTTTTCCTGCTTACTTTTAATGCTGCTTAGTTTACAGTGAATATACAAATTATCAGAGTACATCAAAAATGTTTATTTGATTATTTGCAATCTAAGATCTTCTATGAAGTACTAACACTTCACAAATTGCATAAGAGCATGATCAGTGGTACTAAATGAGTTCATTATTTTGTTAGATTTGAACTATAGGTCTTGAATAAAACACTTCTATAAAATATTATTTTGTCAATAGATCATTCTCAGTGGTGTCAAATGGGGTATCTTGGGTGTTGCATGATAAAAAAATTGAACTCAGGCTTAATGGTAAATTTTATAGAACAACAGTATGACTAACGATGTTATATAGTGTTTATTGTTGACCTACAAAATAGAAATATACAAATAAAAATAAGTGTTGCAGAGATGGGGATACTAAAATGAATGAGTAGGTATGCTTTAAAAGATAAGATGAGTAATGATAAACTCAGAGAGACATCTTAGATGGTTTGGACATATAAATCGTAAGACGATAGAAGCTCCAATAAGAATAATTGAGTTATCAGATTTTGCGTAATGTAAAAAGGGAATGAGGAAAACCAAAAATGACATGGCAAGATGGCAAGAAACTATAAAGAATGACTTTGCATATTTGGAGCTAAATGAAATGACATTATTTGATAGAATGTAATGAAAATAAGGGATCCATGTAGTTGACTCCGCCTAGTAAGATTAAGGCTTGGATGCTGTTATTGTTATTGTAGTAGATCATTCTCATTTTCTGACATATAGAGCAACATCAATATAGCCTTTATCTCAAACTGTTTGGCATGTGTACATGGTTTTCTTCTTCAATCAGCTCTATGTAGAACCTTAGATTTGCATTTTTTTCAGCATTTAACAAGATAATGTGCTGTATGTGAATCTGATCTGCATGAAATTATGGTGTCGCGCTGCTTACGAAAATTGTGAACTGCATAGGGTTGGCCTCGTACAAGTGCTACTTGGTCTTCTTGACTGGAGAGCTGGCGGAAGGCATGGTCTTTGCACTCAAATGAAGTGGAGTGAATCTGAAGCGTCAATTGGCCGTGTACTTGCTGTAGAGGTATGTATCTTGCCTCTTATGAATGTGCGCTTGGGAAGTACTTGAAGATTCCGAGTACAGAAGTATCAGCTCACGACATCTCTTGTTTAATATAGGTTCTACATGCTTTTTCTACTGATGGGGCACACTGCATCAAAGTGCATGAAATATTGAATGCTTCTGATGTAAGTCTATAGTGAAGAAATTAATCCTGCCTGTCATTATGAGATTTTTTTGTAGATTTTGCCAATTTTAGTCCAATTCATTTTTTAGTTCCCATAATATGTAATGGAGGACCCCAGTATGCATGCAAGTAAGTGGACAACCATTAACCCATATGTCCAGGCATATGTGCAAGGGTCATCCACTTGTATATCAATGCACTACCTATAGTAACTCACCAATGTGGAACAATTTTTATGTGCACTTTATAAAACTTAGTTTAAATGTAAGAATTAGGAAAATTGAGAGAAATATAAATGACCTATTAATGGTCTAAAAAGTCGATCTATAATGCATAGAATGTGGACACTAAAAAAGGAGAAAGGCAAGTATATATGTTTGTTAAGGTAAGAAATAGGAAAATTAAATACTTTACTTAAGTAAAATATATTAAAAAGGAGAATTAGTAAATATTTTTTAAAGAAGAGGATATTCAATATAAATTGATTAGTTATTTTCATAAGCATTTTAATAATAGTTGTGATAAGTTAATTGATTTAAGTGAATTTAGCTTGCAAAAAAAAAGAAATTGTTCCTACATTTGTCGTGTTATTAGAGTTGAAATTTGGAAGGCTTTAAGTGAAAATAAACTTTAAAAAGTAGTAAAACTGGATGATATTCCAATAAATTTTTAAAAATGTATACAAGAAAAAGTTTTTTGACTCATTAGATTGTTTAATATAATTTTAAAGACCAAAATGATGCCAAATGAATAAAAAATAGTATTAGTACTATTTACAAGAATAAAAGCAATGTACAAGATTATGCTAGATATAGAGAAATTAAATTAATAAGTTATATTTTAAAATTTTAGGAGAGAGAACTTAGTATAGATTACATCGTGATACTAGGGTATCACAGATCTAGTTCAGTTTTATGCCAAGTAGATCTACTATAAAGGCTATTCATTTGTTGAAAAGTTTAATAGAGAAATTTAGAAAAAGAAAAAAAAATCTGCTTTTAGTCTTTATTAATTTAGAAAAGGTCTATGATAAAGTTCCAAGGAAAATGTTTTGGAAAGCTTTAGAAAAAAGAATAATTTACACCACTTATATTCAAGTTAAAGAGGTTGTCAACCTATTGTTCAAACAGTATGTTATTTGACTAAAAAATTTTCTGTTATAGTTGGATTATGCCAAGACTTAGTTTTTAGTTCATATCTCTTTATATTAATTGTGGAAATCTTTTTTTATTATAGAGATTATGACTATATACGTTTCTTTTTATTGTGTGATTGTATACATCCAAGGAAAAGTTTATGAATTACAAATACTTTTTGAAGTCTAGTGTATTCATATCATATCTGTATCAGATACTGATAATCCACCGATGCATTTTCGATACCTTATGGGCATATTAAATTTTTATTTTAAAAAAAAATTAATACTTATTCGATATTTTTAATTAAAGAAAAAATATTGGATCAGTCGGTCCATCCCACATAATGATAATAAATTACAAGAGGGCTCATATATAAATGATGATGTGTTGTTTCAAAACAAAAATAATGACCGGTGTTTGGACTCAATGGTTAACGATGGGAGAGCAATATGCCTAATTCATGCCAGTAGAAACACTGAGCTTTTTGTATGCTAGAGTTCTGGTAGTAAAAATCGATCAGGCATCCGCAAAATATTGCATCTCTTTTTTGCATCAATTAAGCTTACATTACAAAAAGTATAGGACTTTAGTCTTTTTTATTTTATATATTTATTCAGTAAGTTAAAGACTTGGAAAGAGAAATGCATGCATCTATTTTGGTTAGATATTATATTTGAGTTTAGGACATAGTAAGTGTACTCTTTGTTAACAACAACAACAACAACAACAACCAAGCCTTAAGTGTACTATTTGTCAATTATATTTTATTTTTCTCAGTTAGGTCAAATTTAGGTTGAAACTAGATTTAATTTACTAATATGAATTTAAATTTTCATATCTTCTAGATATTTTATGACAAGTTCGTAAGCAATTAGATAAATTTTATGACATTGTAAATTTAAAATTTTTTAAACATTGAATTATTTGTAATATGTGATGCAGAATAATATGCAAATACAATCCTATTCAAGGATCAATAAATGAAATAATAGATTAACATAAAGCTTTACAAGAATATATACTGGTGATAATTATGTTATAATCAAGTTAACTCCAATATTAGAGGTAAATCGATTTTAAAACATTTGAGAAGCAAGTTTGAATGATATGGAGATAATTCCCCACACGATTTAAGGTGATATTAATTCAGCAGATCAGAGTTAGTGTTCGCAGAAAAAAGAACACCTTATAATGAATACTTTAACAATAATTTTCACATATATTAAGTTTCAAGTTTGCACGGGTGAGTCGATCAAGCAAATCTCAATGATAGAAAAGTATTCACTAGCCCTCATAGATGATCTAAGAATTCATTGAATTTTAGGGTTGCCTTGATTAAAACAGAGATCCCTGAGCTGCACTATCTAATGGCATACAGGACAACAAAATCGTAAAAATAGATGCGAAAGTGCCACCAACAGGTGAATGTCACGAACCCATGAGTCTGAGCAGTGCAGTCTGTGTGACAGCACGAACAGGCAAAGTAAGACATCGTGCGAATGGATCGGAGGCATAAGGACGGTGACGCACAAAAGCGATGAGATCATATCCCTACATAGCATGAAACGAGGCAATGAGGCAGTCGGCTGCGCACTAAGACAAGTGCATGGTGGCAGGACTCACAGCTGGAGGGGGAACAAGAACCAGCATGGCAAAGGCGAAGTCATCGGCAACTGCGTCGTCTGGCGGCGTAATCGCTGTGACCTCAATGAGCTCGATGGCACTCGAGCAGTCCAGGCAAGTGATGCTCGATGGTCTAGGGGCTGGTTAGTGAGGGGTTTTGGGGATTTGATTAAAAGGGAGTTATTTCAAGAGGTTTGGATCTTTTAATTGTTGAAACCATTTGACTTATTTAAGAGAAGTGTTGGGGAATACCTTAATTTCTTATGATATTTAGGGATTTTCATACAAAAAAATATTCCCTTTACCAGGAATATGCATGGTAAATATCTTATCTTTCAAATCTGCATGGAATCAAATCAAATTTGCAATAAACTAAATTGACAATCATTAATCAAATAAAATTACGTTATATTGATTCTTCAGTTAGCATCACATGGATATAGAAAGGACCATAAGCATGTCGTTAGGCATCCCACACCAATATTGCTTTTAATAGTATCAAGAGCGCTTAAGAATATTAAAGTGTAATTAATTTTGAGAAAGTTTGAATAATATTTTTTAAAATTATTATCAACAAAATGTGTAAGTTATTTTGGTATATCATGTGAATTACATTTTAAATATGAGAATATTATACATTATACATATACATATATATTTTTAACTGTCGTATCCTAACGCATCTGTATCCTAATATTTTTTACGCTTGTCATATCTTCATATTTGTATTGTATCGTATATATATCACCTTAATGTATTTGTGCTTCATAGGACTTAGTGTATGCTTTTCACAAATATTTTTTGTAATAAGATTTGAGATGAAGCTAAAGAGAAACTCAAGTGGTGAAGGAATATATTAAAGTGAAAGTTTTTGTCTTAGTAGTTGTAAGATTGAATATATGAATAAAGTTTAGTCAAAATTGAAGCAACTATATTGGGGAAGTAATAATTAAT
Organism: Apostasia ramifera; assembly: GCA_019297695.1. NCBI lineage: Eukaryota > Viridiplantae > Streptophyta > Magnoliopsida > Asparagales > Orchidaceae > Apostasia > Apostasia ramifera. The sequence continues at coordinate 177,951 of JAEMOT010000672.1, forward strand.
GATCAAGTTATTAGGAAAAGTAAGCAGTTTAGATATTTTAGATCATTTATACAAAATAATGATGAAATAAATGGTGATATTATTAGCAAAATCAAGCATGATGGACTAAGTGGATGAATGCATTTGGTGTATTGTGTAATAAAACATTCTCACTATAGCTTATTTCATTTCAGATTAAGAGAAGCTACAATTGTCCATACCTTTATATAAGCTCCATTACATTTGTGTTTTAAAATGTAAAAATAAATGCAAAAATAAAAGCAAATGCATGTCAAGATAGTGATGCTCCTTTTATATTAATGGTGCAGGAGACTAGTGATATATCCACTGAGAGATATACCTGTTATCTAAATCCTTGGTAAGATGTGGATATTTGTGAGCTAGTAATTAGTGAGTTTTCAATAATCCCTATAGGATATTGACTTGTTGAATCAGACGTAAGTCCTTTGGTGATACATTGGAGGACTAGGAATTAATCATTCCAAATAGTAGTGACAATAGTTCTATGGACTTATTGTCAAGTGATACGACTATCGAGACGAAGCTCATTATTGAGTTGCACCTGTCCCATGTTTTTGTCTATTTGGACTTGTTATTTGTGTTGGTTGCCTAGCTTTTTTGGGTCTTGAGGCAGCTTCCTATCTACTTTGATATTTGTATCCTTGTGGATGGTACATATGCCATTGTAAGTAAGCTAATGTTGTTTGTATTACTATAATATCTCGTGGTTGTTCATAGAAATATTTCTTTGAGTTAGGAGACAACATAATTATTTTGAATTTTCAATTTCCATGAACGATTCAAAGTGGAGATTCCTTTGACCTCACAATTCTGGAATGGGAGGATTTGAGTTTACACCCATTGTCATCAACACGCCCACAAGATGAAATCATTGTATCAGAATCTTGCCGGCCACTGATTGCTAGGCTTGGAGAACTTATAGAATTCATGATTTGAGTTGATCATGATACAGTTCTCCATTCGAAATTACTTGGAACAAGGAGACTATGTTGAGCTTACTATGTGCACACCTACTTTGTTCTATATACTATACATTGACTTTACTCTATTTGAGTTTATTTTTCCTTCTTTGAAGAAGGATGAATACTATTACTAGCATATGCACTTCGTGGTAGATTTCCTAGTGGCCACCGATGTTGTTCGCTTGTTGAATTTATCTGATTACCCTTTTCATTGACTTTAGTATTAAGTATGGAGTACTCTCTAGAAAAATAAGCAAGTCATTGTTGGGCCGAGTTTTTAGAGTCAGTCTATTAGGTTTGTTTCCCATGTTATTGATTGCATCTATCTTGTGGCATAAAATACGGAGTATACATCATATTTTAGTCTATCACATGCATGTTTGTATGAGGAGATCAGGCAAAGTTGACTTCAGTGAAATTTTTTTAGAGATTATGTGATGATCTATGTTGATTCAGGGATATTGATTACTTAGGACGGTTAGCTTGAGTGTATGTGAACTTAAACTACTTGAAACCTGGGATTAGTTTGATCTTCAGCATATCAGATCAAACATCGTTTCGTAAGTCACTTTCCTAGTCACTTCGCGAGCTTTACCTTTCCCCACCAATTCTACTCTACTTCACTCTTCCACGCCATGATTCTTAGCTTCCTTCTAGAAGCCTTTATGCTTGGTAAACCAAGGATAGTCTCTCAGGTTGTAGCTATTCTTCTCTTCAGCTACCACACCACCATCTCAGTATGCATCAAAGTATATTACTATATTTTGATTGCTCTCATTTTGATTGAATGATGTATAGGTTATTCTTCAGTTTGATAAGTTTGCTTCATGGATTCATGAGCTATTAGCTTCACCCTTTTGCTTCAAGAGCACACTTGTGCCAATCTTCAGTAGAGTCGAAACTTCCAAAATTGAGAAATTAAAGTATTCATGTTGCCGAACCCACCTAGTGGGATGAAGTCTATATTGTTTTTTTTTTGGGTGTTTTTTGATAAAAGAAGTCTATATTGTTATTGTTGTTGTTGTTGTTGTTGTTAATAATTTTTCTCCCACATGAGAACTCGCGTTGGATTCACTCTCCTCTTCAACAGACCACCCATCAAGTGCATGCCAACAAAATGTCCAGTTCTCATCACCCAAGGCACAATGAAAGTCCAACACTTCTCTTGCTATCCCACCCAAGGCACCATGAAAGTCACTTCTCTTGTATTAAGTGATAGATGTCCCTCACTCCCAGGGAGCATAATCCATGACCACTTGACCCTAGCCAAACAATTGCTTTATGACGAGAGCCCTAAAATACAAGTGAGTGGACATCCATCAAACTTAAAGCTCAAACTTTTTGCAAGGGACAACCACTTGTTTCTCAACACCATAACTTGTGCATTCTTAGGTTCTTGAGGGTATAGCATAGATTTTTGTTTTGGGATTTTACATTATTTACTCCTAAAATGGGGATATCACTTATAAGCCCCGTTAAACTTGTGAACCTCTTTAAATAGTCCCCTTGTTATCTTGTCTTAACACTTTTAAATCTAAGAGAGAAATTCTAGTCCGGTTAAAGTAGAAGTTTAAGAGAAATTCTGGTTAAGTTTCCTCTCTATTTTTGGTTTGAAAATACTTATTAGGCCCCAGCTCTTTTAAGAACAACAAAGGAATTAAGCTAGCTTGTAATACCAAAGAATTGAATTTGAAATATGTAATTAGTTCAGATAATTTATTTCCTCTAGCTAAATTGGCCATTCATCAAACTCAATGTTTTTTTTTTTGTTTTGAGAAGGTGGAGGATAATGTTAAAATGAAGTGAGCGGTTTGTATGTAGTGTTGAGGAATTGAGAGTCAAATGTGTATTTCATTAGGATTGTAGGAGTGTATGAAATTTTTTGTTATCTGATTCCAGTCTTTACGTGTATATCAGATGGGTTAATCTAATAATACCTCTATCAGACTTAAAATTCTGTGTTCAAGTTGACTATCAATTATGTCTGTCATTTGACAAATAATTCAAATTTGATAGGTTTGGAGTGCTTACAAAGACCAGCGTCACGATCTCTTTCTTCCTTCAAATGCTCAGTCAGCTGCAGCTGGGGTCGCCGGACTCATTGAGAATGCATCTTTGATGCTGCCTTACACTCTGACTGCTCCACCGCCACCTCCTGCTATTTCCAGGCTGCCATCTACAGCTTCAGCTGCCGCTACATCTAACGGGAATGAGGACTAGTCGTCAAGAGTGAGAACGCAGAGTGCTGCCGAGTACATAATGTACAGTTTCTTGATTTTTAATATTCAACCAAAAAGGGCAGGTTAATCCAATTTACTTGCAAAGTTTCTAGACTGTGTATTTCTTTTCATTTTGTTCTTGTATCATAGATGTCATATGAAACTGAATAAGGCATTTTAGGTATATATTTCTGTTGATCTCAATTACTGGAGGCAGTCTCGCTCGCGGGCTTCAATTGTTTATTTAGTGTTTGGCATTGTACAGTGATTGATTACATTGCTATATGCAAAGAAACTGTTTTTCCTCTCTATATCAACTCCTGTTTCATCCCCTGATTCTATTTTTTGAGGCTTTTGGTTCACTCGCATTCGCATTTTAATGGCATCCTATTCGTTTTATGTACTTATCAAATCATTCTTCAAATGAATCACTAAATTGAGTAACTTATAGTAGAACAAATCAGTGTAAAACATTTGAAAAATGTAATAAAATTGAAAATTTAGGCCCAGCTTGGTTGGAGGTCGGTCCCTAATCAAAATGATTTTCAATTATTTTATTAAAAAAATAATAATAATAAAAAGTTAAGTATAATATGTTAAAATTTGTGTAGAATATTATATAAAGTGAATTTTTTATATTAAAATTTATAAAATAGTTGGAGGGCTTTAGTGTAGGAAAATTCAAATGACATCTTTTAATTCAAAATATGTTGCAGAATGTATATCTTTTTGGAAGCTTCTGTCAGGTTACATGGTGTTGTTTTACCTAGTACAATCATAGGTGAATTTTTTTACTTGAAAAAAGATTGTTATTGGTAGTTTCAGAATATTTTTAGCATTTTTTAAATTTTTAACAGTTTTATTTATTTTATTTTTAAATTACTGGGATTCTAATTTATGAATTTGGAAATTTAAATTAATATGATTTGTAAGAATACGTTAAGTATTTTTTATTAATTTTATTCTATTTTTTTGTAGAAGTAGAGTCACATGTATAAATTGAGAGCAATCAATAAAATTATTTTTTAGATTATTATTCTCAAATAATTTTTTTTCTCTCTCTATTAGACTTTTAGTTATTTCTTATCTAATTGATTCCATTTTTCTGATGTTTTTTATACTATGTTAATATATTTGAGCTTTTAAAATTCATCTAGTACAAGTGTCAAGTTGAAACTAGGATGGTAATTACCTCAGGTCTCAACCTGACCACCCTGATAGTAGAACAGGTATGAGAATAAAATTGATAGCAGAACAGGTGCAAAATAAAACTCTAAACACCAATCTATTATGAGAGTGTTTAACCTATGGTAGGTAGATTGGGACCATTATTTAGCATATTTTAACTGCATTTTATATTCTTTAATAGCGGTTGTCCGTGAGTTTATTCTTAAAAGGCCAGGATTTGGCGCGAGGACCAAAACAGAATCAAAATAGTACTAATTTAAAAATAATAATAATAATAAAATTATTTTAATTATTCTACATAAATTTTAATAAAAAAATAATATTTTACTTCATATACTTAATAATTTTTAATAAAAATATAAACTTTATTTCACATCTTAGATCAAAATACTCGATTTGAATATTTTGGTCTAGAGTGTGAAATAAAGTTGATATTTTTATTTTAAATTGTTGAGTATGTAAAGTAAAATAATATTTTTTATATTTGAATTTGTGTAGAATGATTTAAAAAATTTATTTATTATTATTATTGTTGTTTTTTTAAATTAGTACCATTTTGGTCCTGTTTTGTTCCTCACGCCAAACAGGGATGAAAAAAAAAAACATTGATGTATTATTATTTTAAAATAAAAAATATATGGCTAAAGATTGATATTTGCAATTAACCGGTCGAAACATTGGTTAATCGAATACCTGATTAACCATTAGATCTATTCCGATTTAATTTTCGATATTGAAAAATCGATGGATACAGTTTAGGTTTCAAAATATTGAGATCTTAATTTCCGATTTATTTTTAAAAGGATGGCCTACAGTGAGTTTATTGAGGTTTTTGATTTAAGAATGCAATCAAAATAGATACGAGGATGTTGCTAATCCTTTTTTGTTATAAACAATTAGCAAATTTAAAAGTTCAATTTTACGATGAATCTTTCGAGAAATTGAGGGGACACAGCATAATATTATATAGACTAGATTATTTCTTCTTAAAATTATAATAGCTTGCTCGAATCTATTTTCGAGCAAGCTATTAAACTCGAATTGACTGTCCATCGTTGCTTATTATTTGAATCAATTTTCGAGTAATTTTCAAGTTCTCGCTAAATGCTGAAAGTTCATGAGCAAAGTTCTGGAAAATTTTTGATAGCACCAGAATATGATCCTAATGCAGATAAAAATATTTTGTCATTGAGATTAACAAAGTTCTGGAATGAACCAACAGATTTAATTCGGTAATCAAATTCTCCAAAACATTCAAATCAAAACATCGAATTATTTATGGGACTGAAACAGAATGAAAAATTAGATTGCCTAAAGGAGAGGATGATGGAAATCAGAAATCCCTATTCAGCTTAAGACTGATCTTCCTCGTAGAAGCGCAGGTGCTTCCCCTCAGGAAACGGCAAACCTTTTAGCACAGTCACGCTCGGCGAGGGTGCTTCTCCGGCTGCCCCTCCGCCGCCGGAGATGATCTCCTCCACACCTTCAATCTCATCATCGTTGTTGTAAACAAACCGCGTGTGCTTCCCTTTGAACTCCGGCAGCCTCATTTTCTCATCTTCCTTAACCGTCATCTTGCTCATTTCCTTGCACAAATCATCCAACAACACATCTTCTTCGCCTTCTGCTTCTTCCTCTTCCTCTTCTCCATCGCAGCTGCTGGCGTTAACCTGAAGGGACCAGTTAGACGAGCTGTCACCATCGGCTGATACCTCTCCCAGGTGATATCCGATTGATGAGGAGGCGATTGAAGAGTCTTTGGAAGAAGCTCCAGATTTGCTGGGTGAGTCGAAGAGCAGAGCTCGACTAATCCCACACTCTTGAGGATTGAGAGTTCCTTCAAGCTCTAAGGATTCAGCAGTCTGTTCAATAAACATAAGAAATTTAATGAGATCCAAGAATTGAGTGCTATATATGATTCAGCTGACATATAGAACTACCTTGAACACATCTTCACTAACAAAAGAATCTGCTGCCACTGGAGCAGCTTCAATGTCGTCATCTTTCAGCCCAAATTGAATGTCAATTTGGGGGGTGTTCGCCGGAGTCAAAGCCGAGAGCAAACCAGGCGAGATCGGAAGGATTCCGAGCCCAGGTCGAAGAGGTGCGAAGGTCCTCGAGATCTGATTGACGAGTTCTGCCTCCTCCTCAACTTTCTCCAAGAGAGTTTTCACCTGCCCCCGGAGCAGAGCTTCTCCGGATCCTGGCGTCTTCTTCTTCGCAGATCGGTCCTTGGCAACCCAAGAAGGTGTCTTCTCAGCCGCAAGTCCTATGATGGGCGAGTCATTCGTGATGTCTAGAAGCGCCGCCCTCTGACGCCTGGCTTTTCTTGATTTCGAGGCCTGTTCCTGCTTGTTATTCCCTGTGAAGCAGAGGAGAGGAAGAAGAAAGAAAGTAATCAGAGAGAAAACACTGGCCTGTAGGGAAGGAAGAAAGGAGGTGGGAGTATAGAATTTTCTACCGGAAAATGCTGAGGTCTGAGATCTCGTGATCCTTCTGATGGACGATGGAGTTTCCATTGCAAAGAAGAGAACAGTTTTTCGCCGAAAATTCGCCGGAAATTCACGAGAGGGGGAGAGAGAGAGAGATCTACAAAGGGAAACGAATGGCTGAAGGCGGAGCGCTGTGGGTAACGGATGAATTGGAGGGGGAAAGGTATGGGGATTTAAACAGATTTGAATTCAAATCTGACCGTTGAGACAGCGCCGTAAACTAGCCGTTGAGAGTGGATGATTTGAATCTGGGGCATTTGGCAGCCTACATCTTTCCAATTTAGTACAAGTAGGTTATTAAAAAAAGGCCAATTTCTTTCTAAAATCACCGAAAATATTCTATTAAAATCTAACTACTTTATATATTTTATAATTATTTTCATATAAAAATAATAGTTGTTATTTTCATATAATTTTTGTGATCATATACAATTACTCCTAACATATATAACATCCATTCCTAATTGAACTAATTTCTTTTGAAATAAGTTAAAATTATACATAATTTGAGTTAATTTTAAATTTACAATATTTTGCATGATTGTTGAATGAATTTTTAGTTTTCTATCCAATTATCATTTAAGGAATAAAAGATTACCAAAAAAAAAGTAAGGAATTAGCCAAGTTTGTTTTGAGCTGAAGCTTATTGGGATCAATCTAATTCTGTTTATTTACAGACATAATTTTAAATTATTACAATCATATGAACCATCAATTTTGATTTCATTTTAATTCCACCTTTTCTCTAGTTCCTAATTAACTATGATAATTTAAGTTCACTAAAATGAAATTTTATGTCTCCCTGATTTAAAGGTGGTGTTGTAACACCAAACTGAGTGGTCTAAAAAGCTTATGGAAAGTGCTGCATTTTGACAGAAACTCTTTTTCAGCAAGCATGACAAAATTTCATCATCTTGAAATTAATTTCATATTTACTGTCACTTACATACAAGTCCTCAAATTCATTATAGTATGCTATTGTTAAAATAATTAATTTCATATTTAGTGATTAATACTTTGCTTTTCACATGCATAAGAATTGATCATGCACATCGGAAATTTTGATACTTCAATTATTTTTCATTCTACGAATCATAGCAAATTGAGCTCCACTTTTATCACAAAAGTGTGATCCCAACTGAATGTCTTAGGATTTTGAGTTGATGAACGTCCAAGACTTTTAAGTTAATGACCGTCCATGCACTTGTATATTGAATACAACTTAAGACTATCAGTTTATTTCTCTCCTAATAGCCGATGTCAAAACTAATGATTCGCGTGATGTTAAATTTGGTCAGTGCTTTCGTAGTTCTTGACATCCTTCCATCACATTTGTCATGGTATCCTTCCATTAATGTATGGGTGACTCACTTTGCAATTAGCTATTTGGGCAATAGCTAACCTTGACCAAATCCTATGCACTTGATAATTTAGTTTTTAAACAAGACATCTAAAATTCTATAAATCTTCTATATAATTCTAAATTTCATGAGTGTACATTTAAACTAAATTACTTTTCTACACAAATTACTTTTTCGTATAAAAGGTCAATTTACTTCATGCATTTAGCATATTTCCACTTCATGTTCAACATAGGTCATTCTTTTAACTATAATTCGTCAAACAAATGAGTCAAATTTTTTCTTTAAAGAAAGTATTTTTCTCTATCCTCCTAGATTTAAATGCATATCTCACGTCCTCTCATTCACATCTTTATTATTCGTTCAATCAGTCAACTTTATATGAACTAACAACCAACTTTATGCGAACTAATCACTCTAATAAAGTAATTGTTGATGCAAAAAATGCACCACCACAGAGAGAAATGAGACGGCAATTTTTACGTAGAAACCCGAGTGTCCGGGAGAAAAACCACGACGCCGTCCAGGCGATTTGAATCCACTAATCCCATCTCCTCTTACAAAGCTTGTGGGTCTCTAATGGGAGACCGAATGAGTACAAGAGAAAGAGAGGGTAGAGAAAGAGTGGCCCCCCTGAGAGAGCTCGAGCCCCCTTTTTATAGCATGGAGAGGAGGGGATACAATAGGTACGGTCTGTCATATCTGACACCTATTCTTACAAAGGACGATTAGGGACTAGACTCCCATGCTGTCTTAAATGCTGAGTTGACATAGTAGTACGGAGAGGACGATCTGGTGATCTCTCTAAGCTGCTGTTGAGCTGCTCTTCGGCGTGGGGCTACTGTTGAGTTGCTGTTCGACTTGGGGCTGCTGTTGAGCGGCTATTTGGCAAGGAGCTGCTGTTGAGCGGCTTTTCGACGTGGGGCTGCTGTTGAGCAGCTGTTCGACTTGGGGCTGCTGTTGAGCGGCTATTTGGCAAGGAGCTGCTGTTGAGCGGCTTTTCGACGTGGGGCTGCTGTTGAGCAGCTGTTCGACTTGGGGCTGCTGTTGAGCGGCTATTTGGCAAGGAGCTGCTGTTGAGCGGCTTTTCGACGTGGGGCTGCTGTTGAGCAGCTGTTCGACTTGGGGCTGCTGTTGAGCGGCTATTTGGCAAGGAGCTGCTGTTGAGCGGCTTTTCGACGTGGGGCTGCTGTTGAGCAGCTGTTCGACTTGGGGCTGCTGTTGAGCGGCTATTTGGCAAGGAGCTGCTGTTGAGCTGCTCTTCGACGTGGGGCTACTGTTGAGTTGCTGTTCGACTTGGGGCTGCTGTTGAGCAGCTGTTTGGCAAGGGATGTTAGAGAAGGTTCTAACATGTCCCCCTCTAGAGCATAACGTGCATTGATGTACGTGCTAATGCTGATTCGGTGGACTTCAATGGAGATTACTTCCTGTAAAGTCATTAGCTCCTCATGGTTGAACTGCTTCGTGGAAGCTGGAGAGAAGAGCTGTTAGAAGAGAGCTGTTCGACTAGGGGTTTTTAGAGAAGAGATTACTCCCTGCAGTCGTTAGCTTGTGGTTGAGCTGCTTCGTGGAAGCTGGAGAGAAGAGTTGTTAGAGGAGAGCCGTTCGACGAGGGGTTTTTAGAGAAGATATTACTCCCTGCAGTCGTTAGCTTGTGGTTGAGCTGCTTCGTGGAAGCTGCTAAGAAGAGCTGTTAGAGGAGAGCTATTCGACGAGGGATTTTAGAGAAGAGATTACTCCCTGCAGTCGTTAGCTCGTCATGGTTGAGCTGCTTCGTGGAAGCTGCTGAGAAGAGTTGTTAGAGGAGAGCTGTTCGACAAGGAGTTTTAGAGAAGAGATTACTCCCTGCAGTCGTTTTAGCTCGCGGTGGTTGAGCCTTGACTCTCAGTCGCCAAGCTGCTATGGTCGTAAGTTGGGACTTCGAGGAAGGGTTTTAGAGAAGGGGTTACCCTTGACTCTCAGTCACCGAGGCGTCATGATCGTGAGCTGGGACCTCGAGAAGGGGATTGCCCTTGACTTCCAGTCACCGAGCTGGCTTGACCATGAGCTGGGACTTCGAGGAAGGGTTTTAGAGAAGGGGTTACCCTTGACTCTCAGTCACCGAGGCGTCATGATCGTGAGCTGGGACCTCGAGAAGGGGATTGCCCTTGACTGCCAGTCACCGAGCTGGCTTGACCATGAACTGGAACTTCGAGAAGGGATTTTAGAGAAGGGGTTACCCTTGATTCTCAGTCGCCGAGGCGTCATGATCGTGAGCTGGGACCTTGAGAAGGGGATTGCCCTTGACTGCCCGTCGCCGAGCTGCCTTGACCATGACCTGAGACTTTGAGAAGGGGTTTTAGAGAAGGGATTCTCACATAGTGAGGGATCGGTCCTGCGTGAGGGCACCACTGTTGATGCAAAAAATGCACCACCACAGAGAGAAATGAGACGACGATTTTTACGTGGAAACCTGAGTGTCCAGGGGAAAAACCACAACGCCGTCCAGGCGATTGGAATCCACTAATCCCATCTCCTCTTACAAAGCTTGTGGGTCTCTAATGGAGACCAAATGAGTACAAGAGAGAGAGAGGGTAGAGAAAGAGTGGCCCCCCTGAGAGAGCTCAAGCCCCCTTTTTATAGCATAGAGAGGAGGGGATACAATAGGTACGGTCTGTCATATCTGACACCTATTCTTATAAAGGACGATTAGGGAGTAGACTCTCATGCTGTCTTAAATGCTGAGTTGACATAGTAGTACGGAGAGTACGATCTGTTGATCTCTCTAAGCTGCTGTTGAGCTGCTCTTCGACTTGGGGCTGCTATTGAGCTGCTCTATTGGCAAAGAGCTGCTGTTGAGCTGCTCTTCAACGTGGGGCTATCGTTGAGCAGCTGTTTGGCAAGGAGCTGCTGTTGAGCTGCTCTTAGACGTGGGGCTGTCGTTGAGCAGCTGTTTGGCAAGGAACTGCTGTTGAGCTGCTCTTCGATGTGGGGCTACTGTTGAGCAGTTGTTCTACTTGGGGCTGCTGTTGAGCAGCTATTTGGCAAGGAGCTGCTGTTGAGCTGCTCTTCGACGTGGGGCTGCAGTTGAGCAGCTGTTCGACTTGGGGCTGCTGTTGAGCGGCTATTTGGCAAGGAGATGCTGTTGAGCTGCTCTTCGACGTGGGGCTACTGTTGAGCTGCTGTTCGACTTGGGGCTGTTGTTGAGCAGCTGTTTGGCAAGGGATGTTAGAGAAGGTTCTAACAGTAATAATATTATAAACCAATCACTTAACTAAAAGAACTAAACTTCACTCAAAGAACTAAAAACACTAGAACTTCAACCTACCATTGTCTTTATGCCTTTTATTTTATTCTATGGTCTAAAAAAATTAAAGAAAGCATAATAGATTTATTGTAATCAACTTTGAGTTCCACTTTATGCACTACCTATGTGATGATTGATGATTGAGAAATTCATTAAATTTCCTACTCCATCAGAGCACGAACCATACCTAATCTTAAAAAAAAAAAAAAAAAAAAAAAAAAAAAAAAATCTTGATAAAACAGGAACCATACCTGTCCCCTATAAAAAAACACATCTTCATATGAAATGTTTCTCCTCGTTCAATTGAGCAAAGCGTCAATATGTGCGCTGCGTATCCTGCCATCTTGCTCTGATTGCTCTCTTCAGTGTTCAGGCAACAAAACGCATAGGAGTCATACCAATGTAAGTCGCAACCTGAGCTGTTGGTCGTATGGTTAAGTTGTGCGTGCAGACCTTGACCAACAAGGGCAAGTCATGTGCCCCGACTTTACTTAAAACCATAGATAAGTCATGCTACTATGCACAACTTACGTACCACAGGTAAGTCGTGAATGTCGGCACAATACATCCACGACTTACCAATGCTGATTTATCGTGTCAGCTAGCACGACTTAGATGTGAGCTAGCGTCCACGATTTACTAGTGTGTACAAATCACGTATAAGTTGCAAGCGTCCACGACTTGCATACTACTGATAAGTCGTGTGGATCTATGTTCCACCAGTAAGTTGTGTGCTCATTTGCATGGCTTATACACAACGATAAGTCATGTGGACCGACACAACTCACATAACCCAGATAAGTCGTGTAGAACCACATGACTTACATCACGGCGATAAATCATGCGAGACTGCATGACTTACAACAAATCACGCATAAGTCGTGTGGCCACATACGACTTACATATGGCTGATAAGTCATGCAAGTACGCACGACTTATAAGTCATGTGGACATGGATGACTTACAAGCTAATGATAAGTTGTGTAAGAGTACATAGCTTATGCCACTGGCATAAGTCATGAGGGCTGGGACGACTTAACACATGACGAATAAGTCATAGGGGCTCACCCGACTTATATTTCGCGAGCAAGTCATATGGACACACACTACTTGTAAGCCACAGTAAATCGTGGGGGCCCGCATAACTTACATTTCACAAGCAAGTCGTATGAACACGCACGAATTATAAGCCACAGTAAGTCGTGAGGGCTATGATGCTTACACATAGTAAATAAGTCATGCTGGCCCGCATGACTCACCCACCATTGGCAAGTCATGCCAGCCCACAACTTACAATGAATCGCACCGTAAGTCATGCGAGCATGCATAACTTACATGTCGTTGATAAGTCGTGCGAGTACGCACGACTTATGTGTCGCAAGTAATTAAGTAGTGAAGAGTGCACGAATTACATGTCATTGGTAAGAGTACACGAATTATACTACTCAGATAAATCATAGGGGCCTGCACCACTTACATTCCACTAGTAAGTCATGCAGGATTACATGACTTATACTGCTCGAATAAGTCATGAGGACTCAAACTAGTTACTTGGTGAATAAGTCATGCTGGCCAGGATGGCTTACACCATACTGTTTATAAGTCGTATGAGCCTGCATGACTTACACACTGATAAGTCATACAAAATTAAGGTCACAGATAAGTCGTGAACCTTTGTACGACTTGCACACGGTCGGTTACTCGTGCCGTCGTGCGGTTTTTCTTAATGCTGTAAGTGATAGACCTCGTTGGCCCGCCCGACTTACAGACGCGTTCGGAATTTAGTGGCGATAATCAGAAGAACTGAGGGAGGAAGGACTTCGTGAAGAGAAAACAATCGCCTCCGTGATTTTGATGGTTTCATCTCGCCTTCTACTTCTTCGCGCCCTTCACTTGATGTAGATGATTGATTTCTCGGGGATCACTTGATGTAGATGAGTGATTTCTTAAGCCATCGATCTCTATCCTCCCGCAGATCGGAGTCGAATGTGAAACTGGTATTCTCTATCAATTCCTACAAACTTGCCGGCTAGGTGTGAACTCGTAATTAGAAGTTTATAATATTCCTATTTTTTAGAAACTTGTGATTCTTTAGGTCATGCTTTCAAATAATTAGAAGTTTCTTGTTGGCCTTAATGTCTACATTGTGTATGATTAGTTTTGATGGGAAGAAATTTTTTAATTTGCATGTTATTGTTTTTTGTACTGTAATAGTTGCTTTTGTATTGGAATATTTGTTTAAATAGTCTAAATGTGTGCTTTATGGATTCCAAAATCATCTAATAATTTTTTTACTGGCTTTGTTATTTAGATTTTTTCTGTAATCTAGAGGCTTCAGCTTTCCTTTTGCTCCTTTGTATTTGGAAGCTCTTGTGGCATAATTTGCTCGAATTATTGAAAAATAATTGTATGAATTCTTGTTAGATTTAATTGAATGTTATTTTAAGAATCTATTAGTAGACTTCCAGATTGAAAGTGAAAAGAAAATCAAATACTAGATAGACACTAAAAGCTTTTTTTTCCATGTAAAATTAACTTCCTGTTAACACGTGGTTCCAGCGCTGCATTCCTGCTGTACACGTGACGCCAAGCTGGCATTTAGCTTTTATTTATTTACTAATTCATTTATCTGTTTTCACAGGTTTCAGACCTCGGTCAAACGTCGGCCACGAGGGTTCAATCAAGCCTCGTCCACGATGAGCCAGGACCATCCCTGCTAACATCGGTGACGATGTTACACTGCTGTATCTGTCACCGTCAGCGTGGCCCGACCACGTCGTTCCTCGTACAAGACATCTTTTCTCCAAGACGTGCAAATCAAGGATCTGCATGCTCCAGCTATCACGGATCCCCAAAAGCAGTACCAATATTAAAAGATCATGCCCCCCTGTTGCTGTTTTTGGGCCGACAAGCGGCGCGAGCTCAGAACTTGTTCACCTCCTCTTCTCCAAAAAATCAGAACAAAGCTATACAGTCCATCGCCTACAAATACCCTTGAACAGTCTTCAAGCAAGACAGATCCAGGAGGAGAGAATCAACAAGAGATTCCAAAGTGCAAGCAACTTCCCTAGTTCTCCCATTCTCACTATATTAGAGCCCCAACTGAGGAGCTTTCTCTCTCTCTCTCCCCTTCCCAAGTATTATACTAGCCCTCATGGCTATCTTTTTCCTTTAGTGAAATCTCTTCGCTGATCGCCCGGTGGACGTAGGGGATTTCCTCCCTGAACTACCTTAAATCTCTCTGTGTGCTGTTCTGGATGCCCCAAACTCTCTCTCCTTCTTAAGCTTTGACTGACGGGCTTATTCCCCTGTGCGCCACTGTCTCTCAGGACTCTCTCTCTTTTTTAGTGTTTCTTGGGATCCCCTACATCTCACGTCTTATAACCACTCTCTCTTAGGTTATAGATGTCTTGCGTCATCGTCTGCATACCGTTGAATGGTTTGAGTTATGGCTTATAGAGTCCATGGATATTATTCTAGAGATATCATGTAGATGCCTTTGTTTTTGCCTCTTTGCATTTTCTAGGCCCAACTTTCAATAAAAGGGTCTATTTTGCACCCATCTTCTTTAATACTTTTCTCTTGATTTTGTTGCAAACATCTAAAGAGGTATTTAAGTATCTTAGATTTCTAAAGGTGCAAAACCAGGGAATTATTATAAGCTTAGTATTTGGGTAAGTACCAATAGTCAATTGTGTACATGAATCATAAACTTGCTCACAAAGGCTTTTAGTGGTTTACGAGATGGTTAATGAACACTGAATCTCCATGGTCTTCAAAAAGAGTCAAGGTAGCTTCACATAATCACTTATAAGATTTGCTAGAATTCTGATTAGTCGTTAGCATACTGATGATGACTTTTCTTTTGTAGAAACATATCTTCATGCTTAAATGGGCTTTTAGAAAGCATGTGATAAGGGAAAAGTTTGGTGCATAGTAGAAGCTCTTCAATGTGGTTGGTGGGCATATTGTACAATTAGGTGGTTAGGTGGTCAGAACTTTTAACTGAATTTAATTTATTTAAATTAAAAAATATATTTTTATTTAATATAAATAATAACTAATATTTATAATTTACAATATCTACTCAAATATACTAAATAAAATATAATATAAATTGAACTATTAACATTAAAAAGATAATAATTATTAACAATTTAAAACCTATATAAAGATATGAGAACATGTTTTCTATCATCTAACTATTTCTCTTTACTCTATTCTTCAATTCTATTTTCACTAGTTAAACTGAATTCTTGAAGTTATCGTTAGTCAATGTAAATAAATTTGAATTGTTATTGTATAAATACTATTTTTATTTCTTATATTTATCTAATTTTTGAAGTAATCTACTTGTTTCTTATTTTTAAAGAGAAAAATGAAAACAACATGGAGCTTTGATTTTGAAAACAAAACAGCTAGAGATGAAAACAATAATATTTTTAAAATAGAAGAGAAAGATTATGATGTAGTACAAGATGAGATTGTATTTTTATCTAAATATGCACTTAAAATTAATTTCTTGTTTCGTGTGGCCACTTTTGAATTTCATGAGGAAAAAATATATGTTTTATATGATAGTAGTAACAAGTTGCTCAAGGATATTGTTGCTAAAATGTTCCAACCAAGTGATGGGGGGCATATATCAATTTTCTATCACCGGAAAAAAAATATCTATAGTATGTATTAAATTTATTTTTTTATGAATTTCATGATTGTTTTAAAAAATTAACATTTATTGTTTATTTTTGTAGGTGCATTATTAAATTAATACTATATTTATATAGTATAAATATTTCTTATAGGAAAATATCATTGAAGTTAAACATATACACGTTTCAAGTGATGATACGGTAATGCTAAGAGAATTGGATGAAACAAGTAGGAGTATATAGTTTAAAAAAAATTTGTATACGTCGAGTCTCGTTTGATATTTTGATTTGGTTCTGAGATTAGATGTTTTTTGAATTTTTCATAATATTTTTATTTTAAAAAAATAGAAATTATTTTTAAAAAAAAAATTCTATCAAATTTTATAATTATCAAAAAAAATTTCATAATATTTTATAAATTTATTGTCTTATAACTTATACTTTTTTTTCTCTTATATTTGGGTGAACCCTTGCTTGAATTAAAACATCATCTAGTCTTACAGGTTACTTTATATATATTCTTTTTGCTTCTTTTCTTACAATTTTGTAACTCTAAATTTACAAATTTATAAGAAAAGAGAATAGAAGAGACTTTTCAAGCAAAAGGAAGGTATATAAAGTGGCCTGTAAGACTAGATATGTTATAATTCAAGCAAGAGTTCACCCAAATACAATAGAAAAAAATTATAAGTTAGAGGACAATAAATTTATAAATATTATGAATTTTTTTTTTATTATAAAATTTGATAGAATTTTTTTTAAAAAAATTAATTTCAATTTTTTTAGAATAATTATGAAAATTTTGAAAACCATCTAATTTCAGAACCAAATCAAAATATCAAACGAGACTCGACGTATACAAATTTTTTTTAAACTATATACTCGTATCTATTTAGTCCAAAAAAATCATGCCTGTTTCGTCTAATTCTCTTAGCATTACCGTATCATCACTTGAAACGTGTATATGTTTAACTTCAATGATATTTTCCTATGAGGAATATTTATATTATATAAATATAGTATTAATTTAATAATGTACTTACACAAATAAAAAATAAATATCAGTTTTTTAAAACAACCATGAAATTCATAAAAAGAAATTAAATACATACCATAGATATTTTTTTTCGATGATAGAAAATTGATATTTGCCCCCATCACTTGGTTGGAACATTTTAGCAACAATATACTTGAGCAACATGTTAGTACTATCATATAAAATATATTCTTTTCTCTCATGAAATTCAAAAATGGCCACACGAAGCAAGAAATTAACTTTAAGTGCATATTCACATAAAAATGAAATTTTATTTTGTACTACTTCATAATCTTTTTCTTTCACTTTAAAAATATTATTGTTTTCATCTCTAGCTGTTTTGCTTTTAAAATCAAAGCTCCATATTGTTTCCATTTTTCTCTCTAAAAATAAAAAACAAGTAGATTACTTCAAAAATTAGATAAATGTAAGAAATAAAAATAGTATTTATACAATGACAATTCAAATTTACTTACATTTATAACGATAATTTCAAGATTTCAGTTTAATTATTGAAAGTTGAGTTGAAGAGTAGAGTAAAGAGAAATAGTTAGATGATAAAAAATATGTTCTTATGTCTTTATATAGGCTTTAAATTGTTAATGATTATTATCTTTTTAATATTAATAATTTAATTTATATTTTATCTTATTTGATATATTTGAGTAGATATTGTAAATTATAAATATTAGTTACTATTTATATTAAATAAAAATTTTTTTTTAATTTAAATAAATTAAATTTAATCAAAAAGTTCTGATCACTTAACCTAATTGTACAATATCCACCAACCACAGAGCTTTTACTGTGCACCATTAGCCTGTTCCCGTACGAGGCCGGTTCTGCCAGAGTGGCGTTGAGGTGGTGTCGCAGTTCTTGGCCAAGAATGATAAAGTTCTGGATCCTGAGAAGGAGGTGAACAGATTGGGGAAGATGCATAAGGAGAATTCAAAGGCCATTGTGGAGGATAACCACAGGAGTTTTCCCAGGCTATCATGCCTATGTATCAGCAAAGGTATAATTATTATGCAAATAATGATAAACTTTTGTTTGATTTTTTAAGGATTGTGATATTTGGTAATATTTCAAACAAAGGATGCTAAATTTCATGGGAAAAAAATCTAACATGCTTATAGATTTTATTGAAGTCTGAAAGAAAAAAAAATGAAGAAACATAAAGTATAACTGCTAATTCAACAAAAACAGCAGCAAGTCTTAATCCCTAACTAGGTGAGTTCACTACATCCTGTTAGATTTTGCAAAAATAATGTTTATTTCCATCTATTTTTCAAATAGATTGGCGAACATGTACTGATGTACAACAGATTTGTTTATCATCATATTCATTATGTTAGTTATGCATGATCAACCACATAATTATAAATATCTCAATATGATTATTAAGTGTTGTTGGTTTGTTGTTTTAAGGAAAAAGGTATATTCTATTTCTTACATTTGAATGGAGTGTTGTATGTAAATTTTTCAAAATTGACCGAAAGCTAGTATCTTCATGATAATGAAGGTTAGATTTAACCTGTCCATACTAATACCATCTTGAATATGAATAATGTTAGCATGCAAAACATTATATCTATGCACTGTGGGTACATGTAAAATCTATTTTTTGGATATTTAACATGTAAGCAGGTAAGTTTGTTTTGATATTTATGTAAATCCCCTTATTTTGTGAACTTCATGTCTTTCAGGCAAAGCATGTTAGTTGCCATGTATACAGATTGAAAGGGTGATTGCTCTTTCGTGATTTTTTAGCTAAGCTTTTAAATTTTTTTTGAAGTGAATTATGTTCTTTTGTTTCTTCAGGTGGCCACTTGCAAAACCTCTACCAGGTGTTAATCGGCTTATCAAACATCTTCATAAACATGGAATTCCACTTGGGCTTGCATCAAAATCGATAAAGAAATATATAGCTACGAAGATCTCACACCAACAAGGTTGTAACTTTTTTGAGATACTTCTATCAAAAGAATATTTTTTTGAGATTCCATGTTATTTCAGGCTCTCTTTGTCTAGGTTTATTTAAGTATAAATCTCTTTTCGTGTATAATGAATTGTGCAAAATAGCACAATGATTTCTTTGCTTAATGAATACATGTGGGTTAGGTTTTAACTAGATTTTTGAAACTGTAACACAGGTTGGAAGGAAATGTTTTCTGTTATTGTTGGGGGTGATGAAGTTAACCATGCAAAACCTTCTCCAGACATGTGAGTCATGGTGTTTATTATGGGGATGTTTGGTTCGATGTTTTCTTGATATTATATCATGTTGTGTTATGACATCTAAATGTCATCTTTTGAGACACAATTCTATTAGTTTTTAGAAAGTTATCTAAAATTATCATCAAATCAAATAATTATTTTCTCTAATTAATATGACATAACATCAAGATAACATTGAACCAAATGTCCCCTAAAAAAAATTTTGAATTCATATTAAATTCATTTAGCATTACATTTTTATAGTTCCGTGAGTTAAAAATGATGTTTGATATGATGTTCAGATTCCTTGAAGCAGCAAGCAGATTAGGAGTGGATGCATCAAGCTGCCTAGTGATTGAAGATTCTCCGTGAGTTACCTAGTTATTGTGTCTCTCTTCTCAAATTTTATATTAGTAGCACAAGTTTACTTACAACAATTATTCAAGGAGTAGCTTGGTGTGTTGTATTTACAGATGACAATGGAAGACAAGAAACATTAAAGTTAGTGGAATAACGACTAAATATATAATTTTCAATTCAAAACATTATTTTTAATAAAGTTGGAAGAATAACAAATGCGTAACTGAGATAGTTTTAGAAGTCTTTATTAAACTATATGATGAAATATGGATTTAGGTTAGTAAATCACTTGATTTCATCTCCGTGGCATAAATGAATAGGTAACTTTGGATTAATTTTAACAAAAGAATTTCCAAAAGCTTTTCGCTTTTTATGAAAGAGCAATAAGCTTGGGTTATACTTCTTTAACAGTATAGTGATGTCATACATAGCCAAGTAAAGATTTGTTGAGCGAGAAATACCTGGGTCCCAAGTTGGGTCTAATATAAATAGATGTACTCCCATCAACCCAAAAGTTTAAGTTAGTGGGTAAGGTATCACCTGTATATCTATACCAAAACTTGTTGTTGAAGTACCAATGTAGGATACTTCTCAATGTGAGTTCTCAACAATTTCCCCCTCACACGAAAATCCATCCACATTATTCATTTCTGATTCAATGAGCCATTTCAAGTGCATGCTTATCAAGAGCTCACTCAACTACTAGCTATAGTAAAAACCATCTGCCCCTGGAATTCTAGCTCAACAATGGTAGACCTTGATAATACCTATGAAAGCACAACCTGCACGAACCACTTAATCCTAATCCGGTATCTCTTGTTAGGGGACAAATGCTTGGGGACCAAGTTAGGCCTAGTTCATAGGTGAATGAACATCTATTAAACTAAAAACTTAAGATCGTAGGTTAGGGTCACCACTTGTATGTTAAGCACTATATCTGCTTGTTGAAGTACAAATGTGGGATAGTTTCCATGTGAATTCCCAGTAAGATTATGTGCATTAGGATAGGAAATAATTAGAATATGAAATTACTATATCAAGAGGAATGTGGACATTAAAACTCATCACGATGAGCATAGGGACTTAAGAGAGGTTTTTATAAGGGAGAGTAGGAGATGAACCATTCAAATAAGAGGCTATATTATTATTAGATGCAGATGAAGAAAAAGAGACGTAAGTCAAAAGTAACTTGTTTAGACAATATATAAAAGGATTTGCATAATCTTGAACGAGTGCAAATAGTATCAAATAGGAATAATTGGTGAAAAGAACTGATAAAATCTTACTGCTAAGGTTTTGAATTTTTTTAGTATTTTAACAGATAATTTTTTATGTTATTAATCATAAGCTGTGTGATCATCGATTAATGACTACACTTCCTCTTCCCAAATGCCAATTAGCTGAATTGTTCGGTTCTAGGTGAATGATTCATTGGTGAGTCGTGTATTTTATCAAGACTTCCAAAACTTGCAGTATTAGTGTCTCTGAAATGAAAAATACTGTAGAAGCTTACAGCTCAGATTTTGTTTAACAACATATTTTGATAGCCACAGAAAGAAACTTATCATGATCCACTTTCTTCGTCATTTTTTGGTTATGGGGGATTGTAGAAGCATTGAAAGAGTGGAAGAGGGAAGAGGAGGGTAGAGCAGAGGATCTTTTTTTTCTACATCATTTGTCGACTAAAATATTTGATTTATTTGAGAAAATATTGTAGGCAGTGATTTCTTCACAATTCCTCTCTGGGTACTCTATCTCACTTCACTACTTTTGGATTGATAAAATTTTAAGTACTTTCGAAGTTTAATGTAGATTTTCCTCACTGTTCTCTACCACTTCCTCCTTCCCCAACTTATTCCTCAACTGATGCGGGACCAAAAAAAATGCAAATGATATTTTATATTTATATTCAGCAAAATTAATTAGCAAATTATTTTTAATTAGGCGCAAAATATTTTCTAAATAAATTATATGATAAATAAGATTCTTAAATTCCCTAAATTAAAAATATTTTAAAATTAAAACTAAACTGGATCATCTAATAAATGAGAATTTATCAAATTATATTAGAGCACCAATTTAAATTCAATAAATCAGATCTGAGGTTCAGGAAATTAAGACAAATGTCTTATACTTAAATCCAACAGTAATTATCACTCAAATAAATATTGGGTCGCACAATTAGAGTCAAATGAATAATCTAAGTCAAGAAAATAATTTTATATTAAAATCAAATAATCAAATTAATTTGATTCGAAAAAGAAATTATACCTTAGCTAAAGAAATTCAAGTAGTAGCAACGCAAGTGAGGCAGGCGGCTTGGATCAGCATGCTCGAGTGGCACATTTCTCGAGCAAAGTAGAGAATTGAGTAGCGAAGAAAGCCACGAGTTGCCTCGTGCTGGTCAGCGAGGCAGCGTGCAGTGGAGGTGAGCGCATGTCAGAGGCGGGGAACGAGGAGATAACGGGCTTTGGAGGTGGGCGAGCTTCGGAGGCGGGAGAGTGCGCAAAGTGTTGGAGGCGCTCGGAGATGATTCTAAGAGAGAGAGAGCAACGAATAAAGAAGATTTTTTTTGGAAAGTGGATAACTAGGCTAATTTGAGTATTCTCACCAAAGGCTAACCCTACCATTTCCTTCACCGGAATATCTACTCCTTAACTTGGATCTAGGCTTTGAGAAAACTCAAATATAATTTCATTCATCAAATGCTACTTCTACTATAATGTAAGGCGACCTCTTTATATAGAGAAATCTCATGAAGAAATTTGAAAATACAATGTTAAATGCAAAAATAAAATACCAAATAAATGAAAGCAAATATAGGAACTAATTCTATTACAATAAAATAAAATTAGTTTCAAATATGACGAATTTTCAAATCTCCCAAATATATTTTGAATCAAATCAAATCAAATCTAAATAAAGCTAATATGAAAATCTCCAATAGCTCTAATTAATTTGAATTTGGATTTTGATTCAGCACATGACATCATTCTAGCCGTCCAATTTAATGTTGATCCGTGTCCCCGCCATCAACCTTCTCCTCACTTTTTTTTTTTATCCTTCAGTGTGGAACATATACAGTCCCTTCTTGGCACGCTTACGCACACTTATGTCCTAGTGCAATTAAGCCTTCTTCTCATTTATATAACCTTAGCAAAATGTTCCCCCACTTTTACTAGCATTGTCTTTGCTCAGATTCACAAGATCAAGGATAGAAACAACAAGATCATGACGGAAAGAAACTGCAGGATTCTTGTTAGTTGTATGGAAAAGATAACTCATGTTGGTAGGACTCTTCATCCTTCTACTCTGTGTTTAGAGATGCTTCTTGTACCTTAGATGATAGGTATGTCATAGTATCTCCTGCAATATATAGCATGGACCATGAATTTCCTGCGTTCTGTCAAGAAGTGACTAAAGGTTGCCCCTCTGGGGAAAATTGAATGCCTACCAGTAATCTTGCACATCCCCTATTTGATGCAGTTTCACAAGTTCTGCCGTTGGATCACTGTATAGGGGAAGTCTTACCTATCCAATTCCCTTGACTGATTATGTAGTATATTTAAAACCATGCTTAGGCTTTATTGTTCAAGCAAATGAAGGCCAGCTCCATTTTACATTCTTCGAGAATGTGAGAGACATTGAATAATATTTTAGCACGTAAAATCCAGACAGAAACTTGGAATGTTGGGAATCTAGTTTGGGAAACTTAGTGAGAAATTTGGAGCCAGAGGAAGAAGGTGAGAGTGGTTAGAAAGATTGATATGTTGGATGTCTCCCATTGGTTTCTTCTCTTGTGTATTCAATCCTTTTCTCATTCCTTGTCATCACGTATTTGAGCAAAACCATGAAATTTCATAGTCCCTTGATGTTAGTTAATTGAAGGAGTTTTGCTTTCATGGATTCACTCGGATCCTTCATCTTCCTTGGGGATTTTAGAAACCATCTTCATTGTGATTTCTCGTCCTTCATGTACGGATGTGCCTCCTGCATATATTTCCCAAAAATGGGGAAATTAGTTGAGTGATTTAAAAGCACTGATGTGATGAGGGTTAATGTGGTTTGGATGAAAACCTAGTTTATGTAAAAAGACCACCTTCTTTTCCTGTTCAATAATTGGCATTTTGTTATCGATTCAACAAATGAATCCTTAACAATTTTTCAAGGGGCTTGGCAATATATTTCAGCACCAGTTTTATTGTTCTAATAATGTTATCCAGGGTTGCAGTCAGAGCTGCAAAGGATGCTGAGGCTAAAGTAACTGCTTTTCCATCACTTCAGAACCAAGCTGAACGATATTTGATTGCAGACCGTGTTCTTCATTCTTTGTTGGAGTTTCAGCCCGAGATCTAGGGGCTTCCTCCATTTGAAGACTGTATCTTTCTGATCCAAATCATATTAGTCATAACTACTTTTAGCTGTTCGTTTCTTTCTCCTTTCCATGAACAATGGTAACAAGTTAATGATGCAGGGACCCAAAGTGCTTTGCTGATCGAACCTTTATGCGCTAGGGGATTTATAGTGGATGGAGATATTAGCAATTGTTGCATGCTAGAGTCTGGTAACTTGACCTCTTTGTCATTTAAACATTCTTGGAGTTGAAAATTTTTTATCCTAATTATGAAATGTTGATGACTGACAGACAATGGCTCATCAGATTCTCTTCCTGATCAAGTTGTGGGGGTCTTCTTTGGATGGGTCAAGCTTAAAACTAAAGGGACGTTTAAGATGGTTGCCGCTGTTGGTTGGGATTGTTCTTGGGGAACCCCCTAAGCGAGTAATTGTGAGTACCCTGAACAACTGTTGGACTTCAACTTGATCGTTGTTAGGTAGAATGAATTTCTGAAAATTAATCAGAAGCGCCTTAGTGCAAATGTAATCTTATGGGTAGTTTCAGAAGGAATAACCCTTAAAAATGTAGATTTACCAAGTTTCATAACATCTAAGTATTGTTTTACTTAGATTACTATGATTTATTATACTTGGTAGGAGCTGCAGGATTTATAATTATGATGACCTCCTGATATTTTCACTTATCAGAGCTTTAGCCTCACTGTCTTGAAATCTGTAGCAAAGATTTCTCGCTTATTTCTCGTTTACTGGTTTCTGGTTGCAGAAACCATTCATCTTCGGTATAAACACAAGTGGGCCCCCAAAAGAGGCGTTCAATCTAGTATTTGTTGGATATATTCGGAATTTTCTTGATGAGGTACTGTGGTTCCTTTCTACTGTTAAAGCTATTGTCAGTGATTCTCCTTGTTAGCTTTATTATTTCTCCTGAACATATATGATCGTCTTTATAGCTCCAAAATGTTTCTTCCTCTTTCATCTGCTTAGGAAGTTATTAAAATGGCAACATGAAATTAGTATGAAGTTATATGTAAGAAATTAGTAGTTTTTTTTTATGACGATAAATTACTTGTTTTGAGGTCACCCTGCTAACCGGACTAGACCGGACCGGTTCCAGTCTGGTCCAACCGGTTCCGGACCGGAACCGTTTCGTTCCAACTAGTTCTGGGCCCAGTCCGAAACGGATTAGCCTAACTTGGAACCGGTCCGGGTCTGGTCTGAATCCATGTATTTGGATCTGGTCCGGTCACTCGGGTGTAATGAATTCAAAAATATATATATTTCTTTAAAAATTAACATAAAAAATAAAAAATTTCTAAAATATGTTATTAATATTAATGAAAATTTTTACAATAAAATAATTATAGCTCGTACAAACATTTTGCGTTACAAAATAAATTATTCTTTGTAATTACATAGAATTCTTTTAGAGTACTCCTCTTTTTTTTTCTAAACTATTGTCCTTTAATTCGTCTACGAAATTATACTGTTAATTTCGTGACTTGACAACAAACTAATCCTGTAGACAAGTAAGCATGCAACAGATTGCAGTAGATAAGCTACTTCTATAGTGTCGTATTATTCTTTCTATGGTGGAAAAAACTGATTCAGAAGAAGTTATAGTTGACGCTTGTGCTACTAGAACATCTCGAGCAAAATCAGATAGAATGGAGTATTATTTTGATGAGCTTTTTCACCACTCTAATAAACTCATATTATCGTCAAATTTCTCTCCGAAGTATAAATAAAACTGCAACCTGTTCAAATTTGCAGAGGCTTGACTCTGTGTCGTAGATTGCTCGCCAGCAGATACTTTTCTTTCTCTAAAGTTAGAGATCTCTTCGCCGCCACTGACCTAAGAACTTTAAAAATGCCATACTTTTTTGTGTTTCTGCTTGTATCTCCAGATGTCTTACACTCTTACTCGCAACCTGCTCACTGTAATAAAGATAAAATAAATCTTGGAGAGTTGTAAAAATTAATGATTTTTCAGCATCAATATTACTCTCCAAGAAATCAGCATATTCTGCGTAAAAAGTTTCAATAGCTTCGGTCTCTTAGTGAAGATCAAGCAACTATTGAGTATAAAAGTGAGTTTTCTCAATATTTCTTAAATTTTAGTTCCGTCTCAACAATAAAATTTTCAAAAATTGGATCCGATCTAAATTTCAAATTTTTTTGAAATATCTGAAAAATATATGGCAAAAAATTGGTGAAATCAGATAATATCAAGCTGAGATTTAAAAATTGATAATAATTCGAAATCTTTCTTTTAGAAAATTCAATCATAAGAACACAATTGAAAGTCATAGTTAATTGTATACGAATTATAAAAGGCAGTAAGTAAATCTTCATATGATAAAAGCTGTTTGAATTAACGATGAAGTGAATTCTATCTAGTTTCAACAGGTAATAAAATTTTATACAATTTTTCCTGCACTTATACAAATACGTTTTCATTCACGTCTAACGTTTGAATTTAAGCGAATCTATTTTGCAATATGCTTAAATTTATCAATAATCAAATGTTCGGAATTAAAAACACTAGAAACACATAAGTTTATAATATGACATGCACATCTAACATAAAATAGAGATCCGTAAAGCAGAGATTTTGGAAATTACTGTAAAAATTAACTGCAGAATTATTATTCGAAGCATTATCTAAAGTAATAGAAAAATTTAGTGAGTGTTGAATGAGAATTTTTTTATATTCTTTGTACATTGACATGCAATCTTTTTTAAGTGTATACCTAGAAATACGATTATATTGAGATTGTAAATACTGAATAATATATTCAGAAAAATTTACTAGAATATGGTTATGGAATTTGATTTGGTTTGCAAAAAGAGAGAAAAATTAAACTGCCTTCCTTGGTTATTTGCACCTTTCAATGAAGAAATGAAACAACGCTAATCTGATTTTCCACTCCGCTACTTTTACAGTTGGGATTTGGTGTTATCCACGGCTGAGTTTGCTTATAATAACTCAGTCAATAGGTCGACTGGTATGAGTCCTTTCATGATAGTTACAGGTTATGAGCCTAGAAAACCTATAGACCTTATAGAGTTACCTGTATTATATAGGACTAGTGAGTTTGCATCATTTTTTGCACAGCATATGCATGATCTGCATGAGGAGTTGATGATATTTCCACCATTATTGAGTTGAGTGAGTTTTCTCCTCTGTTGATCTGCGCAGGCAGCGCCGATTTGGACCGAAGACGCAGAGGGGCTGCAGTTTTCCTTTGGTTTTTCTGTTCTGGTTTCGAGTTCAGTTCTATTTCCACTTGCCTGGGTTTGATTTCATGTTTATGTTTAGCTCTTTTTTCATTTTGCCTCAAATCCAGACTTTGTTTGTGCTCTGTTGAAGTTGCTATTCCACTCAGATGCCATCGTTGGAGTTTTTTTATGGATATTTGAATGTTCAGTTGCTCTAAAATCAAAATCATGTTTAATTTTGATTTCCTGCTTGAAATATGATCTGCTACTATGTTTAGTTAGGTTTGCATACAACTTGATTTCCATGGCAACAAACTACTGCTAAATTCATTCTGTGTGCTTGGCTTGCTGGAATAAATTTAGACATATTGTAAACTCTTTGATTCCCCAAAATTAAGGAGTTAAGTTTATTGTATGGTGGTTAATCTTTAGTAATTTGATAGTTTCTTATTTCATCTGCCTATGTTTCACTTAATTTGCTTGGAGTATTTTAATTTTCTTTAGAAAATCTATTAAAAATTTATGTGAATATGCGGTTATTGCTAAATAGCATAATTTGTACAACTTAGTTCAATCTCCTCAAATTAGCAGCATGATATTACATTTAGATCGCATTCATAATAAGGGATTTTATAATATTGGTTAATGGGTCTTTGATCTAATTATTATCATACCTAACGGCTGATTTACCTAAGCACGTGTCTTTATTGGTCATGTGATTTGCTTTAGCGACTCTCACGTGACATCAAAAATTAAACTGCCTTCCTTGGTTATTTGCACCTTTCAATGAAGAAATGAAACAACGCTATTCTGATTTGCCACTCCGCTGCTTTTACAGTATCTTTAAATTCATACAAATTAGGGTCCAACATATGATAGCAATTAAAACAAGCAATCAATGTGGAAAAAAACAAAAAGTTTTATTCTAAATGCAACAAAAGATCCACAATAACTTTATGCATTCTTCATAACAATTTCGTCCATCATACCCATCAACAAAAGGCCGATTGATACCCTGTCAATAGCCAGCAACATCATGTTTGCATAGAAAATCATCAAAATAAGATGCAACAAAAATCATTACCCCAAATATGATTTTAAAGAAAATTCTAAAAACTTAGTCCAATAGCTTGGACTGTCATTAATATATGCTCCAATTCAATCTGTTAAATAAAAGTTAGTGAAGTGAATCCTACCACATGCAAAATGAATCTTGAACTAGCGGATTAGCTAACTTGTGTGGCAAACTCCATTTTTCCCTGTCTTTACTAATATTTTATTTCTTTATGCAAAGTATCAAGTCAAATCATCTGGTCTCTAACCTCAATTAACATCCTTTGTGTGTAGGTTTCCTTTAAGCCTTTTTATTCTGAAATTTTTAGATATTAGTCAACTTTAAGTTCATAGCCGTTAATGCAATTTATTATCGCAGATCCATACACACAGAACAGAGGCAATTTCTCCTTTTGAACATGAGGAGTTTGTTTAGGTGATGGTAGAGAGGTGATCATGAACATTTTTATTTGTGTCAATCAGTTGCCCATATGTCCAGCTAGACTGTATGATAAATCTTTTTTTTTTTTTGGAAAAGCATAAATCTTTTTGCACTGTTTATATTCAAGTTATTAAAGACATGTATAAAAGAGCTGTTATTTGTGTTCGGATACAAAGAGGTTTGACTAAGAATTTTTCTATTATAGTTGGATTATACCAAGGCTCTGCTTTAAGTCTGTATCTCTTTGCTTTGATTATGGAAGTCATGACTGGACATATCCAAGATGAGGTGCTTTGATGTATGTTCTTCGCAGATGATATTGTTCTTGTTGAGAAAACTAAAGAGGGAGCTAAAGCGAAACTAGAGCCTTGGAGGAATGCTCTAGAATGTAAATGTTTTTATCTCAATAGATTTAAAACTGAATATATGGAGTGCACATTTAGTCAAGAAAGAAATACTTATATTGGAGATGTGACAATTGGTGATCAAATTGTCAAGAAGAGTGAGCGCTTTAGATACCTTGGATCAATTATACAAAATGATGGCGAAATAGTTAATGATGTTATTAGCAGGATTCAAGCAGGATGGGTAAAATGGAGAAATGCTTCTGGTGTATTGTGCGATAGAAAAATTTCATTCAGAATCAAGGGTAAATTTTATAAAACTGTAGTAAAACCAGCGATAATATATGGTGCTGAATGCTGGCCTGCAAAGAGGAAACATATAAATAAAATAAATATTGCAGAAATGAGGATGTTAAGGTGGATGTGTTGATATACACGAAAGGATAGAATGAGAAATGAATATATCCGAAAGAAAGTTGGTGTTGCACCAATTGAGAATAAACTTAGAGAAAGTCGGCTTAGATGGTTTGGACATCTAAATCGTAGGCCGATTGAAGCTCCAGTTAGAAAAATTGAGTTATTGGATTTTGCCCATGTACAAAGAGGAAGAGAGAGACCAAAGAAGACATGGCAAGAAACTATAAGGAGTGATCTTAGTTACTTAGACTTAGATAAGAATTTGGTAACTGATAGAGCGCAATGGAAACAAAGGATTCGTGTAGCCGACCCCACCTAGTGGGATTAAGGCTTGGTTGTTGTTGTTGTTGTTGGAAAAGCATAAATCTATCCTTTTTTAAACCTTAGTATATCATATTTTTTGCCAAGTATCATTTCTATAAGCCCAGATGAGTGTTCTTCAGTAATGTTGTCTGAAGCTTTTCTGTGTTTTCTTGCTCCGTTGTTCTGTTATATATCTTGTTCGTTTGACATGCTTGATTTAGTTGTCTGGATTATTCAATTAACAGGTTGAGTTGGACTTGGGAAACTATGAACGGTTCTCGGATATTTCAAGGACAACATAACTACAGGAATGATATCAGGCAAGTCAATTTAATGGGCCTGCCATTTAGAGCATAAAGATCCTCCTGGCCATCGAAATATGTAAATTCATCGGAACTTGGAACAGTCTATTATCAACAAGGAAACAAGAGGTGATTATCTCGGAAAGACAGTTCAGGTTATTCATATACACACTGGAGGCACTACTTTTTCTTAGATCACTATTGTTTTATATAAATGTTTGTTGAAGAAATGGTTTTAATCAGGATTGTACTCCGTAGGTTGTTCTTGACATAATTCATTCTATGAAAAATAGGATCGAATCAGTATCCATAATTCCTGTTAATAACAAAGATGAAACAGCTGATATTTGCGTGATAGTTGCCTGGGAGCATGATACCTATAAAGGATAAAGCAAGTAAAATTTAATATGACTTGACCATTCCCATCATTGACCACTAGTGGCTTCTATACATGAATGTTAGTTAATCTATGTCACAATGATGGAGAGAAGGGAAGCTTTAAAATGACTTGTGCTATGGTTAGTTGATATGATCTTTGCTCACATGCACTTGGAGAGGGTTGCTTCAAATGGAGTTGAATGGAGAAGAGAAATCCATGTAAATAATCTCAGCTTGATTAAGACCAAGGCTTCATTATTGGTGCTATTGTTGCTGTTCATGAAATTTACACGTGAAAAATTTGATAGTATTTCTTGAAACTTGTTGGCGTCTTGTGGCTTGTAGAAATACCAACAAATGTTTCACATGTAATTTGATAGTATTTCTTGAAAGTCATTGTTTTCGAGGAATACTATCAAAATTTTCATATGTTTGAGATTAAAGCTTTGTTGTTGTTCTTATTGTATTTCTTAAAGTAATAGGTGTATAATGGTGCCAATGTAGTAAAATACAAACATATGCAGTCAGTTGCATCTAAAACTAAACAATTACTTTGCTGACTCCAGTATTTGATTCAACTTAGGTCAAGGAACAACATAGGAAGTGCCCTTTCTTTGCACCAATCATCTATGTTTAACTAACAAACAAAAACGTAGACTTGTATGAAAATTGATTTTACCTAGTATTAAGAAGAGCATATTCACAATCTTTTAGTTTCTAGAAATTATGTTTAGATCAAAATTAATCGTAGTTATTGTCGTGCTTTGAAGGTAACTGCTTGATTTTCCGCATTAAAGTTGATATGAAGCTAAACGATAGTATCACCTTATTTTAACTAAGTTGTTTGCACATTGTTGTAAGTCATGAAAGAAATTTAAGGAGTTGATTCCCAATGTATTTTGTATAAGATTTTAAAAAATTGCTA
Source organism: Apostasia ramifera (assembly GCA_019297695.1). Lineage (NCBI taxonomy): Eukaryota > Viridiplantae > Streptophyta > Magnoliopsida > Asparagales > Orchidaceae > Apostasia > Apostasia ramifera. Next base: position 209,484 of record JAEMOT010000672.1, read on the forward strand.
CTTTTTTTTATTTGTAATGTGAAAATGAACCATCAAAATGTTCCATTTTTTAACAAAATTGAGTATTAATCGAATTTCCTTTGCAAAATATCTTCTCGTTTAAGTAAAAGAGCAAATTACCTCACATCATCAAAGGGAGCGACTCCAGATTTTTCAAGTTTTCCATCAAGAGGCATGTGTGGCTGGTGGCTAGCTGCATGCATCCAAAATCCACTATTTGGTTGGCAGATTACCAATTTAAAAATTAATGAAAACACACATGACACTTGCAGCCTCTCTACTCAAGGTTGGCTTTGCTTTGGGTGTAACAGAGCGATCTTGGTGCGAGTTTCAAAGTATGCTTGATAAAAGTTTTGTTTAACTTCTAATTTCTTTTTTGGCCCCTGGTAAAGAAAACTTTTTTCCTTGTTCATGTTAGTCTGACCTGCTTGGTGTTGTTGGTGAACAGGTTAATTGTTCTCTTTTATATAAATGTGAGTAATGAACATTACTATTGTTCGTTTTGCATGGGAAGATCTACAATTTTATCTTTTAAAAAAAAATTGGTTATTTAATCTCAAGTGTTGAAGTTGAACCTTATTCTATGAGATTTTCACAAGTTCTCCACGGAGATCTTCACTCTTCCTGAAGCATTGAAATTTGATTCCTTACCTATATCCATTTATATAGCAGATGCTAGTTTAGCCGAAGAGTACGAAAAGTACGAGGATGAGATGCACGAGGAAGATAGCTATAGGATAGAAGTTGAAAGTCAAGTTGAGAGAATAGTCATAGAGCTGAGCCATAAAGAAGAGCAGATCATAGATTCGATAGAGGCTACTAAATCATCTTATTGTAGTGATAACACTATCGATCATATTGAGATGATTATATGTCACGGTCGTTCTGAGGTCAATAGGTTTGATTTAGTTAAGTATACCCATGCATATCCTCGATTTAGTAAAAGCTCGACACTATAGACCTATATGGGCAGATGGCGCATGAGACTGAGTGGTTGGCTACGCGAACATTTAACTGGTGTGCTGTACTATTCGCCAGATATTTCTGGAGAACTTTATGGCACCTATTAGGAACCGCATCTATCGTAACTCTAACCTATTTTCCATATGCCTATAATCAGAATCTAGTTTACATACATTTTATTTTTTTTATTGTAGGTTTGAGTCTAGTCAGTATTTGTATTTGAATTTTATTTTAGTTCATTGCATGTGTCAGTTTTTTTATTTATATATTATAAAATAAATGAAATCAGTAAAATTAATGGTGAGCTATTATAATTAAGTGTAGAAAAAAAATTTCTAAATATTTTATTATGATAATTTAAGATAATTAAATCTCTAATTTAATTTATTTTAAAATTTTTATTAAATTGGGTCAATTGAATAAGTTTGAATATTATTATTAGATCATGGGAATAGTTGATACTTTCAATATTTCAGATCTATTGGTTATCAGGACACAACAGTAATACCTAGTGAAGCAATAGCCTTTTAT